>JAOYNN010350911.1:0-15517 GCA_025770095.1 Goniobranchus kuniei
TCTAGATTCTAGAGCTCCTGCACCAGTGTCCATTGTGTCGTACGCCAATATGATTAATGGGCGTCACCGCGTCGTTTATCGCGGAAATTGACGTTTTCTGCATAAAGGTCCTCCTTTTTCAAAATTTGGTTGTGGCACCTATGGTGTTAACAGTACCATACTGCATGTGTAATATCCATGTAATGTTTTTTTTTTTCGTTTCACTTTCAGGCAGCAGAAAAAGCAACCAAAGAGCAGGAAAACAAAAAATGAAGATACTCACTAAATTGTTTACAAGTCCAAGACGCAACAAGATTTCACCACCTGGACTCTTGTGAATGTTCTCAAAGTCAATGTCAATTCAAACAAAAAAAATCAAATAATATTGTTAATGTTAAACTAGTCTTCTTTTTTGTGGTCTTTTCTTTCATTATTTTAAATACACAACAGCATTGATTTAGTTTTTCATCGTTAATTTATGCATATTGTATAACATTTGAACCACTGACAAACCTACGAGATGGCTGCTTTCACCATCGCTCAGTTGCCAGGGATGTTTGTTTGAGAACTGATGTAATATCTTGATGTTGTGACAATCTTAATATTCCTCTCATGCATGTGTTTGTTTTTCAGGTTTTTTTAACCTTGAAATATGAGACAATGACCCATATAATTTGGCGATTTTATTTTTTTTGATAGAAAGGTAGCTGAAAAATTTGTCTCCAAAAACATCAAGTAAAAGGTGACGTCTCAATGTGACAAGGCTACATATTCATTTCCCTACTTCTTCTCTCTTTCAGATTTTAAGTTCTACTTTTATGTTTGTCATATTTAAGCATACATTTTTTTAAAATAGCCTCATCAATGCTGAAGAGCACCAGTTAATAGGCTTACTGTTGTTCTTTTAACTCCTATAGTGGAAGGGAATTTCATTGATTGTACATGATTTATGAGAAGAGTAAGAGGAGAAGAAGCCATTGGTTGTCTTTTACTGATGCTTTGATGCATTGCACAGACCTGCCAAATCTCCTTGGTTTTGGGGGACTCTCCCCAGTTTTGGATCCGATCCTTATTCTCGCTGTGTAGTTGTCAAATCTCTTCTAAACAAAAATTACCTGGTATTTTTTTTTCTTTGTGAAAATCTTAACTGCTAGCGACCTGTGCCAATTTAGCCTAGTCCTGTCTTCTTATAATTTGTCAATTGTCCTCAGTGTGTGAGAGAGATTGTCCCCAGTGTGTGAGAGAGATTGTCCCCAGTGTGTGAGAGAGATTGTCATCAGTGTGTGAGAGAGATTGTCATCAGTGTGTGAGAGATATTTCTTCTCTGCTGTAGAACTCGTAGTATTTAAGTACTGGATTTTATTTATACTGTATTTACCGGCTCATTGGACGGTGACCTCGAAGCAACGAAAATGTTCAGTCAGCCGAAATGATCGGGCTATGAAGGATGATAATCCCTGGTTTGATGATCACACCTTAAAAATGATGGGTCAGTGGGCGGTCACTTAGACGCTAGTTTGACATGTGATTGTCCAACAATCACATGGCCAATGCAGTGTGGTAAGGTTGACAGCCTTCATGCCCTGCGGATGTTGTTGATGGCTGAATCCTTTATTCACAATATTACAGGCCAATAAACCGTACTAGACCCCTTATTCCATATGCTAGGCATCATGGAGCATGATAGACCATTCATACACATTGCTAGATTATTTTGGGCTTTTGAATAACTTTAACAAGTTGATGGCCATTGCATTGTTCCAGAATCAAAACATCCAATTAGCCAAAATTATTGTGTTTTGATTGTCCAATTAGAGGAGTGATTTTGATAATTTAAATAAAAGTTGCACAGAAAAAATGTCCGTGAAGACGAAACGTCCATTTGGTCGGCGTCCAGTTAGCCGATAACTACTGTTTATAAAATTACCCTAAATATTTACAACCCTCATCTGTTGAAATATCCCTTACAGGTAGATTCTCTATTTACACTAGGCCTATTATCATCAAATGCGCTTTTATGATTGACTAAAGATCATGTAACCGTTAAAACCTCCCCTGACTTTTTTTTTTCAGATCTCCCTTAATCTCGAATCTCCTGTATCTTAGAATGAGAGGTTGGGAGGTCTGATTGCAGATAGGGAGCTGACCCATAAATTGCAAGGTCCACATGACCATTGTTGACACAATTCTCATTGATTGGCAGGTAGGGGCCCGAGTTTCTTTCATTTCATTAAGCCAATGAAAACGATTCAGTCAAAAGTTTTAACAGGAAAGCCAAGAGACAAAGGAAAGGGGAGGTGCTTATCATCTACCTCTGTGCAGCATAATCGCATGTAACCACAATTGATTGACAGCTGTGCGTGCTATTCCCTTGGGGTGATTAGCACTGGGTCGTTGAAATGGAAACTCAGATGGGTATGCTGGTCACCAATCATATCAGCAGACTAATCCTATGGCCGGTGTTTTGTGCGACTAACATCAAAGCTGTCAGCTAAATTATCATAGGTACGCATGCTAAGCGGGGCGCAGACAGGCGTTTCGCAATCAAACTCCACCAGGAGAAATAATTTGAGAAAATATTGAAATAAAGTAACCATTTGAGGCTCTGGATGGATGAGTAGAAAGTGGCTGCTTAGGCGGACGGCAAACATTGAGGCTGTCCTCTTAGAGGTGACTTTTAAGGAGAAAAAATTCCATTACAAAGAAACAGCGGCCTCTAACACGGTGGACTCTTATGTGGAGACCACAGTACCCAGTATTCACTTTCATTTTGTCCATCAATAGACAATATTTTTTCCCCCTTGGTGTTATGAAGATATTTTTTTCTTATTTATTATGTCTCTTTGTGGTTTTTTCCATAGGTGCCACGTTTCCGCCGAGAAGCGGAATTCCGCTTTTTTCGTTTCGATGGAATGAAGTTCCGACTTTTTTAAAATTAAAAAAATTGGAATTCGTGCTGCAAAAGCGAAAGTCGGAGGTCACGCAGGTTCGAATGTGAAAATAAAAAACTACGATGCATGAAAGTGTTAGGCCTAAATGCTAGTCTTCTCTTTGCTTTAAGCGTTAGGCCCGAAACAAAAGACTTATTTGGTTGTGAATGGACTCTACACAATGGCGCGGTGGGTCATCATTGAAAGAGGAGGGAGTGCTTGAGAAATTGACACGGACATTAAAAATAAATAGAATCTTTCCTGGATCGAGAAGATAGACCATTGCGACACTGTTCTCTGTGAGAAAACTGAACAAGCCAAGAATTATTTGTGTATGTGTTATGTGACAAATTTTATATTCATCGGGATGACCACTGAGCATGGTAACCTGCTATCGCATTCCAGATCTAGAATCTAGATAGAGTTGACATATCTAGATTCTAGGTCTAGATTAGATTAGATCTAGAATCTAGATAGAGATCTATTATCTGAAATCTAGGTCTAGATCTAGATTCTAGATCTATCTCTGTAGACTTTTTGATAGATAGGCCTAATCTAGATCTAGATTTATAGATCTATCCAGATTCTAGTGCTAGATCTAGACTCAGATTTAGAGTTCCTGCACCATTGTCCATCGTGTCATATGCCATTATGATTAATGGGCGTCACTGCGTCGTTTGCCGCGAAAATCAACATTCTCAGCATACAGTTCCTCCTTTTTCAAAATTTGGTCGTGGTACCTATGCTTTTCTCAAGCTTATGACTAGCCAAAAACTTGTGGAATTTGGTATCATACTTTTATTATAGTCAATATTTTTCAGAAGAGGGGCCCATCCACTTCCTCAAGCATCTTTTCCCACATGTCATAGTAAAATGACATCACAAAAGACCTTATGTCCATGGCTCATGGTATCATTGTCTTACTCTTACATTTGAATGTATGTCGATATAATCATATGAATCAAATATTTCCTTTATTTAAACAATTAAAATGTCAATAGACATCTACAGATTTTAAATATATTCATAGGACTATTGGATACAAGTATTGTTACAAGGTAATATCTCTTATCTTTTTTTTTCATAATGATTATTCTATTAATGGGTTTTTCGGTGTGTCTGTATGGGATGTGGGGGTGGGGGTTCTTTTTTCATGCCATTATTTACCTCTCAAGATATTGAAGAAAGATTTTCAAAGACCTTTGTTAATCCTTTCAAAAGTTTAAATTTTATACAGTTGGCCAATTATTTTAGTTGTTGTCCCAGTGGGAAAATAAATTTTTATTAAGAGGAAAGAGTTTTGTCTCATTCTTCACCATGTGTTCTTGGTTCTGTGACTTTATTAGAACCATTGCAGTTATAGTCAATTTATTTTAATTTCATTAATTTATTTGATTTTAAACATATTTTACATCAATGAATCTCTCTTTTTAAGTTAAAAAAAAAGATTCTCTTAGCCCTCTCAATAATTCTGTTTGTTATGACTTATTTTGTTATACGTTGTATTTGCATTAGCGAGTAATATTATGGAACGCTTTTAACAAAAAAACTTGATCAGATTCATTTGGTAGTTGACGCTATTACTACAACGAAAATGTGTATGCATACTGATTGTCCAGTGCATTAGAGTTGAAATGTATTTGCCATGCATAGTTTATATGACTGGTAAAAAATAGGTACCCGGTAAGATAAAGCAGATTTTAAAGAAATACACTGAACTAGAATTTAGATTTAAGGTACGTTACTTTCCACATTTACTTAAAAAGTTACAGAAGTATGTCTGAAACATTTGTTCTAAAGTATTATATTTTATTTTTTATTTTTTTATTCCACGACAAAGGATTTATTTATATGATATATGTTTCTTGGAAGAAAATAAAACTTTATTTTACACCAAGATGTTGTGTTCTAATATTTGTTCATGAATCATGGATGTACGTTTTTTTTAAAAAATTTGATCCTCTGATTATGCCTGAGGTTACAACCCTTTAGGCATCATAGACTCTTACTCCTATACTTCCTAGTGTTTTCAAAAGCAGGTGTAAATTTTTCTCATTGTCCTATATGAAATAAGCCCTTCCATTTGAAACATCAATACCGATATTCATCAAATTCATGTAATATATACATAGTTGTCTTCATTGTCATTCCACAATTGCCTAAGGCTGTGAACGTAGAAGAAGCAAAAGGAGAATTCTATATATTGCCTTTTGCTGACCATGACAAAAAACTTTGCAACGCATACAAAAAGTTACAAAGGTTTTCATATGCCAAGCACTTTTTTGAAGGAATGAAGATCTAATTCTTTTTCGTGCTCTTTGGCAGTCATGAACTGTTTTCACTGCAAGTCAGGTCGATTTTGTGTGTAGACACCTTGGAGACCGGATGTGTGTTGTAACTGCGTGTAGTTTGACCTTACTTTCCAAGGCCTATGTCTTCATAGGGGTAGACTGTACTCTAAAGCTGATGCCAATTTTTAATCCAGGAACCAAAAATGTAGGCAAGATCTGAACACAAATTGATTTGTTAAACTAATAAAGAATATACATTCAAGTAATTGAAAATTAATTTAAAACAAAGTACGTGGTCTGTCACTAAGTAGGGCAGAGAGCGCGCAGAAAAGTTTTTGCTATGAAAGCCCTACGGGATAGGACAGGCTGATAAATGAGGGCTAGTACCGCTAAGATATGCATGTATGCGAAAAAACGCTTTTGCTATGTTCCTGGCCTACGTCATGTTTTTCTTTTTTTCCCCCTCATAAACAGAGTTTGAGCTATTTTTTATGGTAGGCGTACTGACTTTTATCTCTACATACATTACCTTATTTTTATAATTATTATCTATTTTTATATAATCGTGATCACGTCAAATTATTATTGCTTTGCATGCCTTGACCGCTTTAGGTACAAACTTAAAATTTGGCACAAGGGTACATTGCCATTTTGCGGAGGACATGAAATACTTTATTTTTCTAGACTAAGACGTGTAAAACATTAATCAGCCTGTAAAAAATAATCAACAATTGAAGTTGAGTCATTGAATAATTGCCGGTCACAGTTTTTGTTTACCAAGATCGGTGTTCCCAGTTGCCAGGCCTACCGGTGTTTATACCCTTTTATTTCGTCATGTAAGTCAACTTCTGGTTAGCTTATTCGGTAGAGCGCCGTACCTAAGACGAGTAAGAAAGGGACTATGAACTGTGGTTCTAGGGTTCGATTCCCATCTGGGGGATTTTTCTTTTCTTTTTTTTCTTTTTCTTTTTTTTTTTATATTAATTTAGAATTTGTTGTTTTTTTGTGGGGTTTTTTTGTTGTTGTTTTTTTCTGTCTGCGTTGAGCTAGATCCATTCCTAGATCTCTCAAAATCTATCCTACAATAGATTTACACAATAGATCTAGAGTCTAGGCTAGATTGCAAAGTGTAGGTGTGTGGTTATCATTGAACTATGGCATTTAGTGTGACCAAACCCAGATGTTCTTATTATAATATTATATAACATCATCAGCTGAATTTAAACGTTTAATTATTGGTATGAAGCTAACTGGTGATAATGACTTAATCTTATGCACTATATTGCCCATTCTGGGAACGGGAAACCAGCTAGTTTTTAATATTTCTTCACTGAAACTGAAAACCTTTTTACTCCAATCATGTCAAGGAAATCTTGTGTGACTTGGATAAAGTGGAACTAGATATATAGGTTGAATTATAGAATTGAAATACCTTGGAGTTTGCATTATAGTTGTAGGTAAGACTGATCAATTTTCAGATGCATCTCATTCTCAAAGTCTCCACAATATAAACACACTCATGAATTTAGACTCCTTGTGGCAGATTATAAATTGCAGTAATTAGGATTGAACAAAGTAGTCTCATCGTTGTATTTGGAAGAGGAGCATCTGCAGTTTTTAATCTTTTTCCAATGCATGTAGGTCTACTTGTGTACTGTTACCCCATGTCACCTTCTACTTCTAGGAGCAGGTTTGAAGTCTTCACTTTTGTCTAGATGAATTGAATTCTAAATGATTCATATTATAGGTAGGCACTATAGGCCTAAGCCATTCTCAAAAGATGGGATCAAAGCTTTTGTGTAGATGAATTATTTCATATATTTTATTTATCTTTAGATACAAAAATGAAGGGCAAAAAACCCCCCAAACAACGCCTCCTTAACTTTAACTCTCATTATCAAAGAATTGGCTCTTAATTGAGAAGATATATCATAATGAAATTTTGACCAAACATACATCAATTAAATTGAAGTAGACATGGAAATTTTCATAGATGTGAACAATTTATCTTTTAAGTTACAAGGAAAAAATGTAAGGAATTTTCAAAAATGCCAATATCAAAACCTCCACTGCAAATCGTCAATTTACATTTAGAGTTTCAATTGATTAGTTAAAATCCCACTTTGTGCTATAACAGGCCTAAATGCTAAATGTCTTAATCTCTTTTTCCCCAATCTAGATCTAGATTTATGAATCTTTTTCAATTTATGTACATATGTAATTTTCTTATGTTCAAAAATTTTGGCTTGCAGTTGATAGCTGTAATAAACGGCTCTGCATGGCCTTTCTTTTCTTCCAGTAGAGATTTATTTCTTTCTCTCCAAAAGCTACAGACGGTATTGAATAATAATTTGATTGAGATTTAGATCTTGATCTGAATTAGTTCTTTAAGGGTAGATCTAGACATACCAAATACAATCAGGTCCTGACACTCTGTGCTGCTTCCTTTGCTGCGAAATGATAGTGGTTTGCATGATATTAACTGGCCCATGCGAACTAATGGAATTAAATTCAATCTTTCATATTACAGGAATGTTATTGAAAGATGATACTCTGTGGGGTTCGCATTGCAGGTACTATAAAACTAGTAGGGCTATCTCTCTTGGAGATCACCAGGTACAATTTTGGAATGGTATGCATTGAAGAGCTAGCGAGTATTATGCTGCCTTTGAGTGAGATAGTCCTGCAAACACATTGAGCTGTACCTATCGGTGGTTTTGGCAGTTTTACTCCAAGGGGTACTCCTCATTACAATTACAGCCTGCAATTGTCAGCTACATAGAAACATTGATAAAGCATATGGGAGTGACTCCTGTGGGTGAGGCCACATCCCCATGACATGCAAGATCACACAAGTTATCGTATTGCACTCTCATGGGGGTTCGGTCATGCTGGGGGCTCGCTGTGGTCTTAAAAATGTGACTTTAATTTGGATTCCCTATTTTCACTCTTTATAGTGTCTTTTTCCTCGCTTTCATCATATAAATAGAATTGGAATAAGTCGTACACATTCATGGCCAATATTGAATAGGTAAGAATGCGACATAATAACGTGAACATTAGTAGGAACACCATTAGGGTGATGGGCTAGGGGAGAGGCCTCACCTGGGATGCTGCAGAGGATCGGAATTGAAATTATGTAAACTAATACTAATTGTATGTTAAGTAATGTTGTGTATGAAAGAATCAGCGTAAGGAAAGGAATGACAAAGGTTAAAACAGAAGTCCGCTTACTAACAATGGCAGTACGTGTATGAGGCCTGGGTTAAAAAAAAAAAAAATCAGGGCCTGGATCCAATGATGGTTTTTGTTTGTAATTTTTATTTTTATTTTGTTTTGTTTGTTTTTGTTTTCTTAAGATAAGATCACTTTTGTAGTTGTTGAAACAATGATGCAATTGGTTGATTGATTGATTGTAGATTATGCTCAGTGCATCCTATTGGGATGATCTCAGGGCTTTTTATTTTTCGTCTTCTTCCTCTTATTCCCTCTGAAGCTTAAAAAGAAATTTCTAAGTATCTAAAAACTATACATTAAAGGACATAGTTTATGGGCTTACATTATCAGGGTTTTTTCTCACTCTTATTTCATTTCTTTTCGTACCAGAATAATAACTTTACAATGAATATGAAATAAGAAAAAGGCAAGGTTTTTCAAATTTCTTTTTACAAAGTTGGATACTTTTCAAAAAAGCCAAGATGTTACTAGGTTCCACATTTCTGAAGATGTTATACAGATTTCTTTCATTGTTTTTCAAATTTTGTTATAAAGTTGGATGTTCTTAAAAAAAGCCAAGATGTTTCTAGGTTCCACATTTCTGAAGATGTTAGACAGATTTCTTTCATTGTAAAATTAGTTTCTTATGTTATCCATGTGCGTGCATTCCAACAGCACATGTTCAATGATACAAAATATCAGAGATAATAATTGTATTTGTATGCTTTAGACAATTTTTAAACAATGATTGATAGCAGATTTGTCTGTTGATTGAAGCATGCGCATTCGCAAAGAAGTCATGACAAAACTGACTCTTGTTAAATACTTGCATACCAGATATGCGTAATAGTGTGATATTTGCAACACAGGATTGGTTGTCTTTATGTCATAACTTTTAGGATTTTCTGTTGATTACAATGAAATTTCACCTACTTCCATAGAATCTTATTAGAATTACTTGACTATGTCAGAATTTGAATGCTATTACTTAACCAAAGGCTTCAATGTTCAGGGAGGTTTTTTTTGCCCACCTGATATTTAAGACTCAGAAATGTAGTGAGACCCACAAACGTCATTGTTTCAACATGTGTGCCCAATAACTCGCATGGTAGCAAATGGTTAAGTGTCATGAAGATTGCCGTAATTGTCAAGAGTAATATTTTTTGAAGAAGAATAAATTAATCTACAGGTAATTATGCGATCTGCAATCTGCTTCAAATTAACTTTGTACAGGCCTCTGCTGACAGTATCCTTCACATTGATGTGTTCCTCTGGATCGATCATTATTCATAGATTGCCAGTTTTTCCATGATCAATTTTTGATATAAATGATTTTGCCTGACTTCTTCGACCAGTTAGTTGTTCCTTTTGAGAGGCAACCGCGGTGACCAGTACTGAGGTCGTTAGATTAAAAAAACACATTTACTGTGTGTCAGCATCGTAAAAGAACATATTGAGGTGATTTTTAAATAAATTTTTACTGGCAGGGTTGTCTACAGGTAACATTTCTTTTATTTTCATAGGGCCTCACTTCGGAATGTTAAATTTCATTTCACAAATAAGAAAAAATAGAGGTATATTGGCCCAGAAACCGTTAGGATTGGTGTTCTTGATCTTTGGTCTAATCCTCATTAAAGCTTATGCATTGCACCAACGTCGGGAATTGACAAACTTGATAAACCTATTTCTTCTGCAAGGGCCATCGTAGAAGGTAATTGAAAAAGGATGGACTTGAACAAGATACTGATCTAGATCTATATCTAGATTTAAAAAATAAATTTCAAAGGACAACTGCATCTAGATAGACGAGACAAAAGGCTAGATCTAAAATCTTTTAGGTTTAGGCCTAGGTGTTTAATAACCTCATAATGATAATAATAATAATAATCATATTAGTAATACTACTGCTAATAATAATAATAATAATAATAATAATAATAATAATAATAATAATAATAATAATACTGGTGGTAATACTGCACCCTGCGCACAATATTGTCTCGCGAAAAAAAGTAAATTGGACACAAATATAATGCAGAGGTACATCGCCTCTTTTCACATCAGACTGATAATTGTCACAACAATACATAATTTACTGTACCAGGTTAGGTATTCAATTCTTTTAATAGCACTCATCACTATGAGAACAGTTCTAAGACTGGTCAGCCCGATGTCAGTATACTGTGACTGGGTGCCATTAAAGATATATCATACCTCATGGTTCATGTGTGGCAGCACATAAATACGGCAGAGCATGGGTAGACTCCAGAGTGTACCGAGTGAAATATTAGGTTTTAGGAAAGGTGAACCCCAGAGTGTACCGAGTGAAATATTAGGTTTTAGGAAAGACGAACCCCAGAGTGCACCGAGTGAAATATTAGGTTTTAGGAAAGACGAACCCCAGAGTGCACCGAGTGAAATATTAGGTTTTAGGAAAGGTGAACCCCATAGTGCACAGAGTGAAATATTAGGTTTTAGGAGAGGTGGACCCCAGTGTACCAATGAAGTATTAGGTTTTAGGAAAGGCGAACCCCAGAGTGTACTGAGTGAAATATTAGGTTTTAAGACAGGTGGACCCCAGAGTGTGCCAAGTGAAATATTAGGTTTTAGGAAAGGTGGACCCCAGAGTGTACCAAGTGAAATATTAGGTTTTACGACAGGTGGACCCCAGAGTGTACCAAGTGATATATTAGGTTTTACGACAGGTGAACCCCAGAGTGTACTTAGCATTATACAATGTATTGGGTTTATAGGTATTGGACCCTGGAGTGTACCAAGCATTACACAATGTATTAGGTTTAGTGATAGTTGGACCCCAAAGTGTATTTAGCATTATACAATGTATTAGGTTTAGTGATAGTTGGACCTCGGAGTGTACCTAGCATTATACAATGTATTAGGTTTAGTGATAGTTGGACCCCAAAGGGTACTTAGCATTATACAAAGTATTGGGTTTAGTGATAGTTGGACCCCAAAGTGTACCTAGCATTATACAATGTATTAGGTTTAGTGATAGTTGGACCCCAAAGTGTACCTAGCATTATACAATGTATGAGGTTTAGTGATAGTTGGAACCCAAAGTGTACTTAGCTTTATACAATGCATTAGGTTTAGTGATAGTTGGACCGCGAAGTGTACCTAGCATTATACAATGTGGTGTAGTGATGGTTGGACCCCAGAATGTACCTAGCATTTTTACAATGTATAAGGTTTAGTGATGGTTGGACCGCAGAGTGTAACTAGGATTATACAATGTATTAGGTTTAGTGGTAGTTGGACCCTGGAGTGTACCTAGCATTATACAATGTATTAGGTTTAGTGATAGTTGGATCCCAGAGTGTACTTAGCATTATACAATGTATTGGGTTTATAGGTAGTCGGACCCCGGAATGTACCCAGCATTATGCAATGTATTCGGTTCAGTGATAGTTGGACCCCGGAATGTACCCAGCATTATACAATGTATTAGGTTTAGTGATAGTTGGACCCTGAAGTGTACCTAGCATTATACAATGTATTGGGTTTAGTGATAGTTGAACCCCGGAGTCAACTTAGAGGAATAAGTAGGTTTGAGGATAGGTGGAGCCTGGGCTGGGTTCGTTGTAGATGTAGTGAAAGTTTTGGATTTAGTTTGGTACTAAGGTGGGCTGATAAATACGTTCTGTTTGCCCATGGCTTAAAACATGTTCCTTGCATAAACTTGAAACACCACACATGTACACTCACACCAATTGTCTTTACTACTCAGATACTACAACAAATTTGTGTGAGGTCCTTTGCGCTCATAATTCTGTGATGTCACCCCACTATTCGCACTAGTAAGTTACCTAGATACATGAGAAAATGCTGATTTCCCCTGTAAGCGAATTTCTCACAGCTGAACGATCCTCTGGCTTACTCATGCATTGCTTCAGTTTCATATCATTCCATGGGAGCGTTATCTTAGACATCTACAGGACAGATTTCTTGAATATGTTCTGAGTAATGTTGGATGAGAGCATCTACATGTATTGTTTTGGCGCTGTTCTTGTTTTTTTAACAGTTGTTAAATTTCAAGATGAGACACCATCCAAACAATTTCGATTTCTAGCAATAGAACAAAGTGTACAAAGTAACCGGACAGTGAAAGAAATAGTTTAGGTTATTTAGGTAGCACTGTCACAAATGATTGTGCCTCAGGAGAATAACTAGAATTTTTTGGCTCATCAAACTAACAAACAATGAACTTTTAAAGCAAAACAAACAAGAAAAGATGGAAACAATAATCATGCGAGGAAGATGGAAATGGAAAGGACATGTCTGTAGATGAAGAGATCATGGTAATATTACAAGAACTGCTTTGCACTGTACACCGGAAGGCAGAAGGAGCCGAGTCAAAGCAAAAATAACATGGCACAGAACTAGTTGAACACCTTGAAAGAAACACGAAACACCACACAAAAGAAGGCCGAAGATGTCAGATGTGGAGAGACTGTTGCTGCCATACATGCCACAAGGCATAAAGGGCAGTAAACAAGTAAGAAAGAAAGAAATAGTTATAAATAGCCTGTCCCACTCTGAAACACAGCTGCTCCTCGAAAGAACTTCTAGGGAAAACACCCTCTAGAGGCATCTCGATAGCCAGCCAAAGAGAAATTCTGTTGAAATTCAGCATACCATAGGTAGACCATGGAGTCAACATAGTGAAATTAGGTCTCAAGATAGATGAACCCCAGGCTGGGTTCATTGTAGTGAAATGTTTAAGTTTTCTGGTCATTGCGTTTGTAGTGAGAAATTTGTAGTGAGAATCTATTGTTTCAGTGAAAGGATAGTAGATGTACCTCTAAAAGGTGGTGTGTTGGATTTCTATTTTATCCTGTTCCCATCTTCTTGCTGGGCTTTCCCTTCCTCCCCTGTCCTCCACTTTTGCCTCCAAAATTTGCTTTTTGATTGGTTCATAGCGTTTAATGTTCTGTAGTAGGATTGTTGATTGAATGACAATTCTATCTACTTCTTCGTTGTTTGCTTTTTGCGTCCAGAGTATTCTCAAAATTGTTCTTTAGCACTTCATTTGAAAAGCAGTGATCCTTTTTGAGGAAGAGAGTACTATAATATAGCAGTCACAGTTTAGAGTTTGTGTTTTGCGCCTTCCATACAGTAGCCATCTTTTTGTAAAATTTCAGTTGCCATTGAAAGTCTCCAAATTTCCGTAGTAAAAAGTAAAGTTATTCCCGAACCCATGACTGAGTAAAGGGGAATTAGGGGTAGAGCCCTAATTATACTAGGCATACGGCATAATGTGGTAGTTTGCCATTGCTTTCCACGCCGACTTTTCTTCCGCCAAGTCTAGAAAGACCTAGCTACCCATTTATACTGCTGGGTGAACAGGGAGCCCCGAAAAAAAACTGCCCGCCTGGGGATCGAACTCGTGCCACTTCACATGGCAGTCAGCCGCTCTACCAACTGAGCTACCGGGCCACCACAGACAAGAAAGCACCTCCTCTAAATTCCGATTTAGAGTTTTACACGCGCATATCGTAAGACAAACTCGAACATTAGAACTGAATCATTCGCTGGTATATACTGTACGTATACAGAAGCATGATAACCTTCAATGTTATATGAATGCAAAAACAGGAAACATATTTTGAGTTACTTAATTGTAAAGCCGCACTCATGCTAAGGTACATACTTACATGCAGAATATCCATACACAAACCTATATCTACATTAATATCTTTATATCCAGTGATAAGGAAATATTGGTGAGTTCATACGTAGCGCAAAGGGATTCGAAATGCTCCAGCGAGCGAGCCCCTCCATTGATTCTTTAAAATGAAGTGCATTTCAGTGCTGAATCATTTCTTTATCTAGCTTGGGTTTACTAGCACGGTGGTGCATTTGCTTCTGAGAAAAACGGTTACTCAGAGAAACTTCCCAAACGTCTACTACAAAAAACAAAGTTTTACATATTTCTGAGGAAGGAAAGGTCTGGTGTCGATTTTCATCTCGATATTGATCGATTAGCATAATCTTTAAGAAAATTAATCCGTTGAGTCTTCACAAAATATTCTTGTCAAGTCAAGATTCTTACGTCATCTTTTGATTTTGTTCCCAATTGGTATCGACCTTTGCAGGAGATAAATCCGAGAGCTCAAATGGCTTATAGATTACTCTAAGGAAGACCGGTGTAAAGCGATTGAAATGCGTACCATCGGAATGGAATTGGAAGATATTGCAGGGTACTCTCCTGCAGCCCTTCTACAGTATGCCAGTTGTTGCAAAAAGAAAATGATACCGAAACTGTGGTTCATAGACAGAGGAGTTGGAGATTCCATAAGACGACGAATGAGGACGATGAGGCGATAGTCCAACAACGTGATGACAACCCATGGCTTGTTCCAAGTGGCAACAGGAAAAATTTCGGAATTTCTGTTTCCTCAGATATTCTATCCTCATCTTTTTTGTTAGTTTTGTAATTTAGACATTGACACTTGAGTTGTTTTTTTGTAACACTTTGCATCCTCTCCCCCCTAAAAAAACAACAACAAACAAACAAAAAACAACAACAACAAAACAACAACAAACAAAAAAACAACAACCAAAAACAAACAAAAACACAGAACCAAACCAAACAAAAAACCAACCAACCAAACAAAAACAACACACACAAACAAATCAACCCAAAACAAAAGAGCATCAACAACCCCCGTCCCCCCAAAAAAAACAAACCCCAACACAACTACAAAACAAAAACAAAACAACTTCCCTAAAAAACAAAAAACAAACAACAACAACAACAAAATCCAAGCTTTCCTGTTAATCTTTTCATGTGTAGGCCCTAGTAGCCATTTGAGTTCAAGAATTTTTGTAGTCTGCGCTTCTGAGGATCCATTCTCAATAACATTTTTATACTGTTGTCGATGTACCACTATCACAATTTTTGCGGCATGGATTCGAGAATGGTTCAGTCCTTGTTTGCACTTCATTTCATCCAAATTCATCCACGCTGCTGCGTTACTTATGACGCTCAATACCATACACCTATAGGAGAGAGAGAGAGAGAGAGAGAGAGAGAGAGAGAGAGAGAGAGAGAGAGAGAGAGAGAGAGAGAGAGAGAGA
>JAOYNN010352022.1:0-15517 GCA_025770095.1 Goniobranchus kuniei
CCCAATGCAGATCGATTGTCTTCTACCTTTCATGACGCCTATGTAACCTTTATATCGGATAAGCCAAGCTACCTCTTTCTTTAGCTTATATCAGTCGGAATAATGGTTCAATAATCTGTCGACAGGTGTTTCGTCCCATGCCATGTGCAGTATGGTACCCTTCTTTGATTCTAGTCCTTCTTCGCCATTTACTAACACGATCTCTGCAGGCCATTCGATTTCCAGTTTACTTAAGAATTCAGGACCTTTCAACCATACTTCCATACCCTCATTCTTAGTAGGCATCCCTCGTGACGCGTAATCTGCTGGGTTGGATTCTGAACGAATGTGTCTCCATTGTGACATTACTGTTCCTTCGAAGATCTCCTTTACCCGATTTGCAACAAATGTGGCAAACCTAGACGAGGTGTTGTGTAAGTACCTCAACACAATAACGGAGTCCACCCAAAAATAGACGCCATCGAAAGTTTCATCAAACTCTTTGCATATCGTTTTACTCATACGCATCGCTAAAACGGCTGCATTCAGTTCCAGTCTAGGTATGGTCACTACCTTTAACGGGGCTACTCTTGATTTGGACATTAATAGCTTGCATCCGTATTTACCACTTTCATCAAGCAGTCTTACATAGGCTACTGCCCCGTAACCCACCTCGCTTGCGTCCGCGAATACGTGCAGTTGTAACTTGTTGTTGCCGTCACCTTTCCTCCTTATGCACCTTGGGATTCTTACGAGGTGTAATCTTTTCATCCGTTCATTCCAGTCGGTCCAATTAGCTGATTTTGCTCCCTCTAGTTGTTGGTCCCAATCTTTCCTCTCCTTGCACAAGGCTTGTAGTATAATCTTTGCAGTAAGTACTAGCGGGGCCACTAAACCTAGCGGATCAAATATTGACGCAATCGTACTTAAAACACCTCTTCTTGTCGTAGGCTTGTCACGACCATCAAACCTGAATCGTAGTTCATCTTGTTCGGCGTCTCACTCTACCCCTGACGTCCGTTCTACTGGTAACTCAGCATTGGCAAACAACCTCACGTTCTTAGCGAGATCCTCCTTGGGTATTTCTTGAAGAACTTCCTTGTCATTTGACAGCCACTTTCTCATCTTAAAGCCACCCTTACTAGTGATTTCGTTCAACTCCTTTATCACTCTCTTGGCAGTGTTTACATCTCCAACTGAGGCAATACAATCATCTACGTAGATGCACTTAGTTGCAATGCTGATTGTGACGTCGCTCACTCTCTCGCAATTGTCGGTTACCGATCTCTTCAAGGCGTAATTCGCGCAAAACGGTGAAGAAGTCGCTCCGAACGGGTGCACCATCAATTTATAAACGTCCGGAGATTTATCGATTGTTCCTCCGCTCCACCATAAGAATCTCATTAAATTCTGATCCTTATCTGGCAGTCTCACTTGCAAGAACATCTCTTCTATGTCCCCCATTATGGCCACCGGTAGCCTTCTAAATCTCAACAATATCCCTACCAGGTTCGCTGTCGTATCTGGTCCTGGGTATAAGCAATCGTTGATAGAGTACCCTCGATATTTGGCCGCACAGTCAAATACTATCCTCAACTTATCAGGTTTCTTAGGATTTAGTACAGGGTGATGAGGTATGTACCAAACCTCATTCGTTTCCTTCACTTCATCATGATTTAGTTTCGTAATATAACCTTTTTTCAGATGGTTCTGCATTATCTGATCGTATCTCTGCACCAATTCTGGGTTTACCATAAAACGTTTCTCTAAACCATGTAGTCTTCTAGTGGCATAGTTCACGTTGTTCGTTAAGGGTGGCGGAAACTTTCTCCAAGGCAACGGCACCTCATATCTCCCTTCGTTTAGGACCGTCTTTCTTGTCACAAGATCCACTACCAGTAGCTCTTCTCTAGATAATTCCTTTTCGTTGTTACTCGAGTCCTGAAACTCATTGTTATACAACCTAGATGTTAGTTCCTCTAACGTTTCCTCTCCGGGTTCCTCCTTTATGTCGATATGGTTTATTGTCCTTATCACATTGGCTTCCGTGGGCCCCAGAAATACCCAACCCAATGGTGTCCTAATAGCAAACGGCTGTGATTCGTTCCCTATTTTGGTGTCGAGAACCCAATGGGCCTTAGGTTGATCACAACCTATTATCATCCTTACCACATCGTCATGACATTCTTCGATCTTTATTTTTGCCAAGTGTGGCCATCTCTTGACAGTCTCGCTCCGAGGGTTAGCCTTTATCTTAATGGGTAGCTTCGGCACTGCGAATGCTCCCACAATGTTCACTTTATCCTTTCTATCCATGGATTCTATGGTGAACTGACATTTCTCAGCTGCGATAGTTGATTCAGACAATACTGTGTTCACCTTGATTTGCGTAGGTACACCATCTATACCCAATCCGGTGATGACCTCCTTGCTTATCAGGGTAGTATTTGCCCCAGTGTCCAGCAATGCATGGATAACTATCGATCCCCTCGGTCCCACTAAGCGTACTGGGATTATCCCCAGAGCCACTTCTGCGTCTGTATCTCTAAGGCTGTTGCAGACAGTCTTGTCCTCGTTCGCCTTGGGTTTGTCGGTTATGTGCAATAGTGGGTGGTGCCTCCTCATGCAACCTCCTACACCGCAAGGCTTTCTATTCCGGCATTCCTTTGCCACGTGTCCGTTGGATAAGCAGCAGTAACACCATCCCTTGGCCTTAGCTATCTCCCATCTTTCATCAACAGTGCGGCTACTATACGATTGACATTGAGTCAACTTATGCTCGCCATAACATTGCAGACATTGGTTGACTGTAGCATTGGATTTAATCTCACTGTTGGTGAAATGGATAGCCCTACTGGGTCCTGCTTTCCATTTGTCCGCGATCCTATGCTCGACTCTGGGAATATATGGCCTCTCAGTAACCCTTTTTCTCTCGGCGTATCTGGTTTGTGCTATAGCTGCCTCCTTGTCTATGAAATTCACTAAATCCATAAACTCCGGCTCTCTCCCTGCCTCATAGACATCAAACGTTAGCCTTATCCACCTATCTCCCATATCATCCGGCAATTTATCGATAACCCTTTGGATAGTGCCTGCCGCGTTGATGTCGGCTAGGTAACCCATTTGGTTTAAAGTTTTCCAACAGGTTGTCATCTTCACATACAGCTTAGTCAATGCCTTATCATCATACCTTTGAATTCGTGGAAAATTCAAGATATCGTCGATAAGGTTGCGCGAGACTATGTGACACCTACCAAACAGGCGCTTTAGTAATGTCCTTGCTTCAAAATACCCTTCGTTGGACGGTAAGATTGAGCATCCCATGATGGCCTCTTTAGCCTCCCCGTAGCAGTAACTCATTAGGTACAATAACCTTTGTCCTGGATCTTCTGTACGGCTTTCGACATGTGTTTCAAATTGCTTTATGAAACTCCAGTATTCTCCTATATTACCTCCAAACTTCGGCAGCTCAACCTTAGGCAGGTCAAACCTGCATCCTTCTCTCTTTAATATAGGAGATGGTTCTCTCGGGTTACTGATACCATGAGGTTCCGGTCGATTATTCACGCTGTGGAGCTCGCAATCAGTCAAAAAACTCTGCATTCTTCCCTTGTCATTATTGGAAGTCCTTATGTTATCCACACCGTTGGAACTCTCCATGTCCTTACTCGATTCCCTCAACATTAGGCTTTGTCTCTCCATGAATACGGCTCTTTTCCTCAACAACTTAGCCTCTAGTGCCAATCTCTCACTTTTTTCTTCTAATTCGAGTTGGTCAGTCAAGTTAACATTATGCATCTTACTGGATATTGATCTCACATCAAAAACATCATCCTTATCACAAGCAAAATGTGTATGTGAACCGGCTATAGGGTGGCGACATGGGCTAACATCAATCTTAGTCTTGTTCATGAAATCATCAAAGACATGTTTATCAATGGGGACTTGCCCAATAACAGCCTCCTCCTCCTGGGGTTTTGTACTTCTAGTAACTCTTCTTGAACCGATTGACATAATTTCGAGTTTCTTAAATACTTGATGACACAATAAAACTGCCGTCAAATTCGTAGAATTCAAATTCAATCACACGTTGATGTTGAGCACTTTCGTGAAGAACTGTCGATTCAATGTTCACTTCTTTGAACCACGTAAAGAACTGTAAGTCTTCGTCTGCCAAAATTACTCGAAGACTTTGACCGGCTATACAAACTAAACTGTTTCGTTAACTGTCCGGATTCTATCAAATAACTGGATAATCTCCCGTCTATTGATGGACCAAAATTCTCCAACCCAACTTAGATACTTTTCTTCTTTAAACGTTGATCTCCTCAGATCGAAATAAGCAAAGTCCAACTTCAAAGCACAAACTGGAATCTTTATTCGTACAGCTGAGATTGATCAGGAAAGGTTCTATAAATTAATTAATTACAATAAATACACAAAGGACAAGCATTCATACCTTTACGTTGAGGGTTCGTAAAGGTTTCGAGAGATCTGTTGAAGTTTATCCGTCCGGATTGTAACGACAATAATCAGAATATAACAGGTCAGCGTGGTCAGCGCGAGAGAAAAGCAAGACCGATTAAAACAAAAAGAGCAAGTTTATAGTCAATATGCAGTTAGTGAATACAAGTTCGATAACACACAGAAAAAGATCAATTTCATCCTCGTAAGTCTTCATTTGGTTCTTTGGGTGGTGCACGATTGACCTGTCTAACGATGGAGAGAAATAAACAATATCAGTACATCGCGTTATACAATGTCATCATTTAAGCTCAAAGACAGAGTAGGCACCTTATTTGCATCTAACGAGGGTCGCGACACTATGTAAATACTGCGTGGTCTATTTCCATTCATGCCCACCTCGCACCATCGCTGTTGGAACCTTCAGACTGTCTCTCGTATCGTAGTCGCCCGTCACACCGCCCCCCGTAAACGTCTCCAACGTTTACTCCCTGTCACTCGAGGGCGACCTCGATAACCAACCGTAAGTACTCCGACGATGAAATCAATCTAGACCCATGCATTGCTCACCTTGCACTCATAATCATCCCTCACCCTCCAAACGGTACACCTTCCTTATGTCTCGTTTGATCGAACCGTTGTGAGTTTTAACCATTACCGTCCGGGTCATACCATCTCCATCTTGAAATACCCCTTCAATAATCCCCATGGGCCAATAAGTTCGAGGGGTCGACTCCACTTCCAGTATCACGATATCACCAACCTGCAATTCCTTCTGCAGTCGAGTCCACTTCTGCCTTTCTTGCAGTGTGCTCAAATACTCCCTTTTCCATCTCTTCCAGAATTCAGCCGTTAAATTATTCACTACACGCCATCTCTTCTCCACCAGTTGGTTGGTTGGCATATCTACGGCTATGGCTACTCCCCCGGTTGGCTGCAGCAAATCTCTGGGCCTGATTGGCCTAGGCTCCCCTATTCCATCTCTGATACTTGTCAAAGGCCGATCGTTAATGACTCTTTCTGCCTCGGTCAAATAGGTCCATAGTGATTCCTCATCCATACTCTGCCTCCAGGCCACGCTGTTCAGTATCTTCCTTACTGATCTGATCATCCTCTCCCAAATCCCTCCTCTGTGGCTGGCAGAGGGTGGATTGAACTCCCATGCTATCTTACTTTCTGTCATGCGGTCAGTTATTTTGTTCTGGTCTAAACAAACCAGCCAATCACTCAGTTCTCTTTCTGCTCCTACAAAGTTTGTCCCGTTGTCACTACGTATTTCTTTCGGGGCGCCTCTTCTATTTATAAATCTAAACAGCGCCAATATGAAAGAGTCTGTTGACAATGACTGTGCCAGTTCTAAATGTATAGCTCTGCACTGCAAACAGGTAAACAAACAACCGTATCTCCTTTCTAACAGACGACCCCTTCGCACTTGAAATGGCCCAAAGTAGTCAACTCCTGTATACTGGAATGGGTACCAACCCTCAGTAACTCGTTGCATGGGCAAGGGTGCCATTCGTTGACTCATTGATGTAGCATTCAATACTCTACACCTTAAGCACTTTCTTAGTACGCTTTTTACAGCTGCTCCTCCATGTATCACCCAATATCGTTCTCTAATCGCTGCTAGTATTTGGCTCGTTCCGCTATGTCCTTCCCTACGATGGTAATACATGATTAATGCCGAGGTTACTGCATGATCCTTTGGTAAGATAATTGGGAACTTACAATCGTCACTGATCGAGGCCAGCCTTATTCTGCTATCTACCACTATCAACCCGTTTCTTTGTCTAGGGCATAGTTTTTTCAGACTGCTTTTTTCCAAGTTAAACATGTTATCACCTACAGCCGCAAATTCTTCTGGAAAGGAGGTTTTCTGGACGTATTTCAGGATGTTATACTCTGCTGCTTCCAACTCCTCACATCTTAGCTTACCAACACTGATCGATGGCTCCTTTCCATTCAGGACTCTAAGGTAGCTTCTAAATCTGTGAAACCACGATACTGCCTTCTTGAGCTTATACCAATCCGAATAGTAGCCAAGTAGTTTATCGGTGGGCGTCTGCTCCTTTTTCATCATATGGAGCACAGCGCCCCTTTTTGTCTCCAAACCCTCTTCCCCAACTATCATTCCGATATCTTGGGGCCAATCCGACTCTGGGTTTCTCAGGAACCTTGGCCCGTACATCCACACCTCCATACTTTCAGACTTGTCAGGCATGCCTCGTGAAGCATAATCAGCAGGGTTAAACTCCGACCTGACGTGTCTCCATTGTGACACTTCAGTTGCTTCAAGGATTTCCTGTACTCGGTTTGCGACGAACGTAGCGAATCTAGAAGAAGTGTTATGTAGATATCGCAATACTATGACTGAATCTACCCAAAATTGCACACACTCAAACTTTTCGTCGAATTCCTTACATATAGTCTTACTCATTCGTGTCGCCAGTACTGCTGCATTTAATTCCAGTCTGGGAATGGTTACTGCCTTCAATGGGGCTACTCTAGACTTGGACATCAACAGCTTACATGCGTGCCCTTCGTTTTCATCAGGTACTCTAACATAAGCCACGGCCCCGTATCCAACTTCGCTAGCATCAGCGAATATGTGCAGTTGCATTCTATTATGGTGGTCACTGCCTTTTCTTATGCACCGCGGATAGTTGACGAGATGTAAACCCTTCATTCTCTCTTTCCACGTTATCCAGTTAGACAGATTTATGCCCTCTAGCGGCTGGTCCCATTCTCTTCTCTCTTTGCACAGCACCTGTAGAATTATCTTAGCTGTCAGTACCCATGGGCCTACCAGACCTAGCGGATCGAAGATTGCAGCAATCGTGCTCAAGACTCCTCTCCGTGTCGTAGACTTGTCATTGCCATCAAACCTGAATCTTAGCTCGTCTGCCTCAGCGTCCCACTCAACTCCTAATGTTCTTTCTACCGGTAACTCTGAGCTGGTAACTAACTTCACGTTCTTAGCGAGGTCCTCCGTAGGTATTCCTTGAAGTACATCCTTGCTATTAGAGAGCCACTTTCTCATTTTGAATCCACCTTTACTAGTGAGTTCTCTCAATTCCCTTATCACCGTCCTTGCCGTACTTATGTCTTCAACTGAAGCGATACAATCATCTACATAGATGCACTTGTTTGCAATGCTGATAGTGGCTTCACTGACTCTCTCGCAATTATCAGTCACCGACCTCTTCAAGGCATAATTTGCGCAGAACGGGGAGGAAGTAGCTCCGAACGGATGCACCAGCATCTTGTAAACATCTGGGGGTTCATCGATCTTCTTTCCAGTCCACCATAAAAACCTCATTAAATTCTGGTCTTTCTCAGGCAGTCTCACTTGCAAGAACATCTCCGCTATGTCCCCCATTACGGCTACTGGTAGTTTCCTAAACCTCAGCAATATCCCCACTAGGCTTGCCGTCGTGTCGGGTCCGGGGTATAGACAGTCGTTAATGGAGTGTCCCCTATATTTGGCCGCACAGTCGAACACTATCCTCAACTTGTCAGGTTTTCTCGGGTTAAATACCGGGTGATGTGGTATGTACCAAACCCCATACGTCTCTTTCACTGCTTCTTGACTTAATTTCGCAATATAGCCTTTTCCAAGATGATCTTGTATTATTTGATCATATCTCTTTACCAATTCCGGGTTCATTAAGAAACGTTTCTCTAAACCACGTAATCTTTTAGTGGCGTAGTCTATATTGTTCGTCAAGGATGGAGGAAACTTCCTCCATGGTAAAGGCACTTCGTACCTCCCATCAATCAGAACCGTATTCTTCGATACTAAGTCTACCACCCTTAGTTCCTCTCTTGATAACTCTTTCTCGTTGTTTCCAGAGTCGTGAAACTCATTGTTGTACAATTGTGTCGTCAGCTCCTCCAACGTTTTCTCACCTATCTCCTCCTTTGTGTCGATGTGGTTAATCATTCTTGCTGCCTTTGCTTCCATGGGCCCTAGGAGCACCCATCCCAATGGTGTCTTAATAGCAAATGGTTGTGATTCATCCCCTAGTTTGGTATCAAGTACCCAGTGAGCTTTGGGTTGATCGCACCCAATTATCATCTTCACTATCTCGCCATGACACTCCTCTATCGGGATACTCGCAAGGTGTGGCCATCGTTTGGCATTCATACCCCTCGTGTTAGCCTTTAATTTTATGGGCAGATCAGACACTGCAAATGCCCCTATAACGTTCACCTTGTCCGTTCCGTCTATAGATTCCAGCGTGAACCGACATTTTTTCGCCACAATATTCGACTCAGCCAGCACAGTGTTCAGCTTAATTTGTGTATGGATTCCACTTATGCCCAATCTGGTGACGACATCCTTACTTATCAAGGTTGTGTTAGCTCCAGTGTCTAGCAACGCGTATATGACCTTCGACCCAGTTGGTCCAATTATGCGGACTGGTATTACCCCCAGTGCAACCTCCGTCTCAGTTTCCCTAAGACTGTTACAAACAATCTTATCACCGCTCTTACTGGGTTGATCGGTTACGTGCAACAATGGGTGGTGTCTCCTGACACAACCCTCTTCCCCACAAGGCCTTCTATTTCGACAGTCTCTAGCTGTGTGTCCGGTCATAAGGCAGCAGAAGCACCACCCATTCTGCCTTGACAGCTCCCACCTTTCCTTGGCTGTGCCCTTACGGAACGTTTGACATTGTATCAACTTGTGGTCTCCATTGCAGTGAGGACACTGGTTGTTCGTTGAAGTGCTCGAAGTTTCTTTATTCGTATAGTGGATCACCCTACTTGGGCCTGCTTTCCACCTTTCTGCACCTCTATCTTCTAACCTTGGTGTAAATACTCTCTCTGCTGGCTTCTTTCTGTCTGCATACCTGCTCTGTGCTACAGCCGCTTCTCTGTCTACGAATTCGACTAAATCCAGGAACTCAGGCTCCCTTCCCGATTCATAGATATCGTATGTTTTTTGGATCCACCTATCGCTCGCGTCATCGGGGAGCTTGTCCACTACCCTACCAATGGTTCCTGCTGCATTAATGTCAGCTAGGTAACCCATCTGGGTTAGCGTCTGCCAACAGTTAGACAATTTTATATAAAGCTTAGTCAGAGCTCTGTCGTCATATTTTTGGATTCTAGGAGAATTCAGGACTTCCTCTATGAGATTGCGAGAGACCACATGACATCTACCAAACAGTCTCTTTAGCAATATCCTGGCTTTAGGGTAACCTTCTGATGGAGGTAGGATCGAGCACCCCATTATAGCTTCCCTCGCTTCCCCAACGCAGTAGTTCACCAAGTACATCATTCTCTGACCCGGATCCTCCGTGCTGCCCTCCACGTGAGTTTCGAATTGCCGTATAAAATTCCAATATTCCCCTAGATTACCTCCAAACTTAGGTAACTCTATCTTAGGTAGATCAGCCTTCCACTCGACTTTCCTTGCAGGGACCGATAATGCTGCTTGAACACTAGCCTTTATTGGTTGTTCGAGGGCAACCGGTCGAACTTGTTTACTGTGACGTTCACAGTCATTCAAGAAGTTTTTAATTTTGTCTCTATTATCGAGTGCTGCCCTCTGTTCCTCCACGCAATTAGTGTGTTCCAACTCCTTGCTGGATTCTCTCAGTAATAGACTACGTCTATGTAAGAGCTCAGCCCGCTTCTTCATTAGCCTGGCCTCCAGCTCCATTCTCTCGCTCTCTTCCTCTAGCTCAATCTGTGTCGTCAAATTAGCGTCATGCATCTTACTAGTCAATGATCTTACATCAAATAAATCATTTCCATCATTAGTAATTTGTCTACATGAACCGGCTACTGAGGGGCGACATGAATGAATCTCAATCTTAGTGCGGTTTATAGCATCATCAAATACATCATCAACAAGGGTGACTTGCCCACCATGTGCATCCTTGTCCAGCTGCTTCATGCTTCTGGTGATTCTCCTTGATTCAGCAGACATTGGGTTGATCAATTCCGATAATGAGGTAACAAAGCTGTTTTCGATTCTACTGTTTCAACTGCCTCCAAATACTTTGAACTTCGTACTGATCGTTAATGCCAAAGTTTCTTCTTTAGCTGCTTGGAATGGCGTATTCAATTGAATATAACCAATCTTGAACCTTGTAAAGAACTGTAAGTCTTATCACTCAACGATAAGACTATGACTAGCACCGCGCAAATTATCAAAGCACTCGTTGGATCTTCGAATTCTACAGGAAGGTTATCTTGTCCCGTCTATGTATCTGCTAAGTTCGCCAAGTCAAATTAGAGACGATTCTTCTATAAAGCAAGTCTGCTTTGTCTTGAAATCAAAATGAAGTCCCACGTAGACAACAAATATGGTTTCTCTATTGATACAAAGTAGTCTTGAAAGAATTGTTCTATAGATTAAATTAATTACAATAACAAAGTCACAAATGCGTACCTTTACAATGACGGCTCTTAACTGTTATCGGGAAATCAAGCAAGATGATAAGTCCGAAGTCAACGTCTATGAAAGGGCTACACAGCGTGGTTAGCGCGAAAGATTAAGGACACCAATATAAACAAATTAGTCATTTTTACAGTTAATGCACAAAGAGTAAACAAAGGGTTTGAAATACACAGGGTGGAGTTGGTTTCGTCATCGTAGGTCTTCTTCGAGGCAATTGAACGTGCAGGATCGACCTGTCTATTAAAGAGAGATAAAAAGGACTAAATCAGTCAATCACAATGAGTATAATGTCTCAACTGATGATTTGAGATGGATTCTGGCACATAACTTGATTCTATTAACATTCACAACGTTGTACGGAACTATGAACGTTAATTCTCTCAACATATGCTGATGCCGGTGTCTGATTCAACATCGATCTCCCTCTTGCTTCTAGGTCGTCCGATACACCGCCCCCCGTGAACGTCTCCAACGTTTACCCCTTTGTCACCCGAAGACGACCTTGATGTCCCGCTTCTGATGATCCGTCTCCATTCCCGTGCACTAACCCTTGTCTCGTCACTGCCCATCTCCTTCCAATCGGTAAACCTTTCTGATGTCCCTCTTCGTCGTACCTTGATTGGTTTTGATCAACACGGTCCGCACTAGGCCATCTCCATCTCTAACTACTTCCTCGATAATACCTAGAGGCCAATAAGTCCTCGGAGTCGATTCAACTTCTATTATCACGATATCCCCTACTTGGAGTTCCTTTTCCAGGCGGGTCCACTTCTGCCTTTCCTGCAGAGTGCTCAGGTACTCTCTTTTCCAGCGATTCCAGAATTCCTCCGTCAAATTCTTTACGACTCTCCATCTCCTCTCCATGAGCTGGTTGGTGGGTATATCTACTGCTATAGATTCCCCTCCTGCTGGTCGCAATAGGTCTCTAGGTCTTAGGGGCATAGGCTCATTCACTCCATCTCTAACAGTCGTGATGGGTCTGTCGTTGATTACTCTCTCAGCCTCTGTCAGATAGGTCCACAAAGATTCTTCGTCCATACTTTCTCTCCATGCGACACTATTTAGGATCTTCCTTACTGACCTTATCATTCGTTCCCACACTCCTCCTCGATGACTGGCGGAAGGTGGGTTGAATTTCCACACTATCTTCCTTTCGGTCAGTTGATCTAGTAATTTCGTCTGGTTTAAACAAGTCAGCCAATTTTTCAATTCCCTTTCAGCTCCTATAAAATTACTACCATTATCACTATAAATTTCTTTAGGGGATCCTCTTCTATTCATAAACCGGGTCAACGTTAATAGGAATGAATCAGTGGATAATGTTTGCGCGAGTTCAATATGGACAGCCCTGCACTGTAAACATGTAAACATACAACCGTATCTTCTCTCTAGCAATCGTCCTCTCTTAACTTAGAAGGGCCCGAAGTAGTCTAACCCGGTGAATTGGAACGGGTACCAACCATCTGCTACTCGCGGTATGGGTAGAGGTGCCATGATTTGCTTCATAGATGTGGCGTTTAGTATCCTACATCTTAGGCATTTTCTCAATACTCTTTTCACCACGGCTCCTCCGCTCAGTATCCAGTAACGTTCTCTAACTGCGGCTAATATGTGGCTCACTCCACTGTGTCCTTCCCTCTTATGGTAATACATGACTATAGCCGTAGTCACTGCATGGTCTCTAGGCAAGATGATGGGATACTTGCTACTTTCACTAAGGGATGCTAGTCTTAGCCTGCTGTCCACTACTAGCAATCCCTTTCTCTGTCTGGGGCTTAGCTTCTTTAGGTTGCCTTTATCCCAGTTGAGTTTCTTAACTCCGTTGTCGTCATCACATATAAAGGCAAATTCGATGGGAAAACTTGTTCTTTGAACATATTGCAGGATGTATTGTTCGGCCGATTCTAACTCCTCACAGCTTAATCGACCCACGCTGATTGATCTTCTCTTCCCAATCATGACGCTGATATATCCCTTAAACCTCTCAAACCAGGCCACAGCTTTCTTTAACTTGAACCAGTCCGAGTAGTAATCGAGTAGCTTATCGGTTGGTGTCCTCTCCTCCTTCGTCGTATACAGCACCATGCCTCTTTTGGTTTCCAACCCCTCCTCTCCTGCGTCCACTATGATGTCCTGTGGCCATTCACATTCGGGTCTGCCTAGGAATTCTGGCCCATTCACCCAAATTTCCATACCCCCAACCTTATTAGGCATGCCTCGTGATGCATAATCTGCAGGATTGAACTCCGAACGAACATGTCTCCATTGGGATACTCTCGTGGCCTCTAAGATTTCTGAACTCTATTCGCCACGAACGTTGCAAATCTGGAAGATGTATTATGTAAGTATCTCAAGACGATTGCAGAGTCCACCCAGAAGTAAATGCCATAAAAGGTTTCGTCGAATTCCTTACATATGGTTTTACTCATACGCATTGCTAGTACTGCAGCATTCAATTCTAGTCTAGGTATCGTGACTATCTTTAATGGAGCTACCCTAGACTTAGACATCAGCAGTCTGCATTCATATCCGCCACTGTTACTGAGCCTTCTAACGTAGGCCACTGCTCCG
The DNA here is from genome assembly GCA_025770095.1 of Goniobranchus kuniei. NCBI lineage: Eukaryota > Metazoa > Mollusca > Gastropoda > Nudibranchia > Chromodorididae > Goniobranchus > Goniobranchus kuniei. Next base: position 13,430 of record JAOYNN010352022.1, read on the forward strand.
TATCCTACTTCACTAGCGTCGGCGAACAAATGTAGTTGCAATTCGTTATCACTATCACACTTGGTCCTTATGCACCTTGGAAATCTGATGAGATGAAGACCCTTCATGCGAGTTTTCCAAGCGGTCCAGTTAATCATATTTTCTCCTTCCAATTGTTCATCCCAATCCCTTCCTTCCTTGCACAAGTTTTGTAAGATCAATTTTGCCGTAAGTACTAACGGGCCTACTAGACCTAATGGATCGAAAATAGTTGCGATGGTGCTCAGAACTCCTCTCCTAGTCATTGCTTTGTCGTGGTCGTCGAAAGTGAACCTTAGTTGGTCTTGTTCTGCGTCCCATTCCACTCCCAATGTCCTCTCCACTGGCAGCTCAGAGTTAGCGACCAGCTTCACATTCTTAGCTAAATCTTCAATGGGAACATCCCTCAAGGCTTCCTTGTGGTTAGACAACCACTTCCTCATTCTAAATCCGCCCTTGCTAGTTATCTCTCTGAGGTCCCTTATAACCTCCCTCGCTGTGTTCACATCTCTGACCGAAGCAATACAATCGTCAACGTAGATGCATTTCTTAGCAATACTAGTTGTGGCTTCACATGTACCTTCACTATGGTCAATCACTGACCGCATAAGTGCATAGTTTGCACAAAATGGAGATGAGGTGGCCCCAAATGGATGCACCATCATCCTATAAACCTCCGGTGGTTTGTCGATCTCCCCTTTACTCCACCATAGAAACCTCATCAGGTCTTGATCCTTATCTGGCAACCTCACTTGGAGGAACATTTCTTCTATGTCCCCCATCACGGCCACTGGCAACCTTCTAAACCTCAATAGTATTCCCACTAGGTTCGCAGTTGTGTCGGGCCCAGGGTATAAGCAGTCGTTAAGAGAATATCCCTTATATTTGGCTGCACAGTCATATACTATCCTTAGTTTGTCGGGTTTCTTAGGGTTGAGTACAGGGTGATGAGGTATGTACCAAACCTCGTTAGTCCTCCTCTCAGCCTCCCGATCCAACTTCACGATGTATCCTTTCTTGAGATGGTCTTGTATTATTTCGTCATATCTTCCTATCAGGTTTGGGTTTACGGTGAAACGCCTCTTTAGCCCGTTTAGTCTTTTTAGGGCATAGTCGATATTGTTGGCTAACGGTGGAGGAAATTGCCTCCACGGTAGGGGCACTACATACTTTCCTTCACCCAGTATTGTTTTGTTAGTCACTAATTCTACTACCATCCTTTCCTCTCTAGACATCTCCCTTTCGTTGTTACTGGAATCCTGAAATTCGTTGTCGTACAACTTAGTAGTTAGCTCCACTAATGTTCTTTCTTCTACTTCTTCCTTCATATCAATATGATAGACGGACCCTATTCCCTTGGTCTCCATTGGGCCTAGGAGCACCCAGCCCAGTGGTGTCCTTATCGCGAATGGTTGCGACTCGCCCCCAATTTTAGTGTCCGTTACCCAGTGCGCCTTGGGTTGATCACACCCTATGATCATTCTCACCTTCTCGTCGTTACATTCTTCTATTGGGACGTCTGCTAGATGTGGCCAACGTTTGATATTCTTGCATCTATTGCTAATCCTCAATCTTATGGGTAGATCCGGTATCACAAGTGCTCCTATTATGTTGACCTTGTCTCCTTTGTCCATCGATTCTATGATGAACTGGCACTTCTCAGCTATGATGGATGACTCTGCTAAGATAGTATTCAATTTTATTTGGGCCCTGGTCCCCTTTATGCCTAGACCTCTAATGGCTTCTTCACTTATCAACGTGGTGTTTGCACCATTGTCGAGCAAAGCGTATATGATCCTCGACCCCTTTGGTCCAACTAGGCGTACTGGTATCACCCCCAGTGATATCTCTATGTCGGTTTCCTTAAGACTGTTACAAACAATCTTATCGTTCCTCCTATCTGGTTGGTGTGATATGTGCAACAATGGGTGGTGTCTCTTGACGCAGCCCTCCTTCCCACACGGTCTCCTATTCCGGCAGTCTTTGGCTGTATGTCCATTCATCAGGCAACAGAAACAGCATCCCCTTTGTCTAGTTAACTCCCACCTTTCCTTGATAGAGCACTCAGGG
>JAOYNN010353131.1:0-15508 GCA_025770095.1 Goniobranchus kuniei
AGTCTTAATTCATGGGTAATACAGAATGGTAGCAACAACGACCTTATACGGTTAGCTGAGGACAGGTATGAGTGGAGCAACATGATCGTCAATGTCTGTTTCAGACACGGTACCTAAATAAGAAGAATGCATCAACATCAGTGAGTCAGGATGAAGAAGTTTTACGAACAATACAAAAAGCTTTTCTTGGGAGAGGCATCTCTTTAAAGTCTTTAAAGTGTAGTGATATCTGCTGCTTACTGAAGAATTCTGGGGTTGGCCAAATTCATTGCATTTTAGACACACTCCTCGTTCATCAATGTCATATTACTTTGCCTTTGATTAAACTTAAGAAAATAAATGGGAATCTAAGGTTAGCATACTATTTTACCGTATTTTAGATACATTACGGGAAATTAGAAGGGAAATCAATATTGCAAAAAAAATGTAACATGTATCCACATACCTGAAGAACGAGGATGTAGTCCACTTGAGGAGGCTTCATCATCATCTCACTCTTCAGTGTCTCGTCTGATATAGGCAATTGACAGCCATGGCTTTCAATCTCGCTCTTCCATGCGAGGCTCTCATGAATTCGTTGTTGTTGAGTTCTTTCTTTGTTGCCCAAAAGTTTAGGCTGTCCACAAATGTTTCTCTCTGGTGTCCTCTGCTTCTCTTCTTCTCAAGCTTTGCAGCAAACTAAGATGTTCCATTTCTTCTTGCATGTGTATATATGTCCCATGAATTTCATCTGTCGCATTCTTATGGTTTTGATAAGTGATCTTCAGAGCTTCCAATTTTCAACACTTCATGGTTTGAGCGCCTTACAGTCCATGGTATTCTTAGTATCCTTCTCAGGAACCACATTTCTGTTGCCTCTAGTTTGACTTTATACTGGTGTTTATTGTCCAAAATTCACAGCTATAAAGGAGAACTGACCAGATGTAGGCCTTTCTTAATGTTTCTGTTGTACATGGTTGGGCACAGCTTTCTAAATGTGACCTTGGCTCAGGCTATTCTTTGCTGTATTTCTGATGTGCACTTTCCTTCAAATGTCATCTTATACCTCAGGTATTTGAAAGCATTGATTTGTTTCCCGCCACTCAAGATTGCAAGGTGGGGCTTGAGCCTTCTTGGAGACAGTCATGCTCCCTGTCTTTAAGAGGTTTAGAGCCAAGCCTTTTCTCTAACTTTCTTCCACAACAACATTCAGTAATTTCTGCAGGGTTTGTCCTAATTCTGCAATCAAGACAGTATCATTTGTATATCTCTTCACTAGCATTACATGAGTGATCTCCATTCCTCTGTTGTTTTAATCTTTCATAGTATAGCTGAAGTTTCTTTTCTGTGCCTGAAATTAGTCAAATTCATTTTTTCAAAAGATATTTACCAGTATGCAGTCAACTTTTAAAAACAGATTAAAAACATCTCATTAAATATTTGCAAAAGAAAGCTATAATTGTAATTGACATCTCACCTGCCACAGTTTTTGTTCCCCTGTTTTGTCTCAGAGTACTGCAAAGGTCATTTGGCTCTCTCAGAACTTGTGAAATGAAGTCCAAAGAATGCAAAACGAATTTTGAGATGTGATATTGCAGATACAGTTGTTACCAGTTTATTGTACATTCATATGGAAGCAGCGAAAACATCAAATTAGGTGAAATGATAGGATGATTAAGAGGTGCAATAATCCCTGTTTGACAATAGTAAAGTCTAACATAAATTCGGGCTTTCACCACAAAACAAGACATTGGCTGAATTGCTCTTAATCATCCATTCAATACACGTATAGGCAAACAATACACTCTTAACGTGCACCTGTCAAATGAACAGGATAGAGGCACCTTATTCTTTTGTGTCAACATGTACATGTAACTGTAATAAAATTTGAACGGTGACAAATTAAAAAAGAGTGTTTCCATTACATGCAGGGTACAATGTGCAACACAAGCTAGCCAGTTTATGGCTAGTACAAAGAGGCATCCTCACGCTTTATATCAACATGTACTTGTAACTACAATAAAATTTATCAAAGGTGAAAATACTTATAAGTGTGGCAACGTGGCTGTGTGATCAGGGAGTTGGATTTGTAACCTTAGGGTTTCCAGTTTGAGGCCAGCCATGAAGTTCTTCCAAAAGGCCATTTACATACATTTCCTCACTCCACTAAGTTATTATTGAGAACCTGACCATAGGCAGAGGAGGATCCTGTTAGTATGCTAGGCAAGTGCATCTGTAAAATGGCTGCATCTCTGTACACACCACATGGGGTTGAGAAGGTACTTATTGTGTCTTAAGGTCACTACAGCAGTTCACTATTTAAAAGACTCTTCTCAGATTTCATGACAGACTACATTCTTGTTGGCATAGACCTTATGAGGACATCCTCCGGGCTGATCAAAGGCTGTTCAATGCTTTTTTAGTGGCATCCTGGAGCTGGAAGATGTTTTTGGATGAACTGGTAATTGTCCTTTCTCTTTTCATTTCGTCTTTAAGGATTGAATCTAAGGAGAGGCTTGGCTATTCTTGACTAAAATACTGATTTCCTGAACTAGAGTCCATCATATGCTTGATTCATAATGTGCGCATGAGCATTTCCTGCAGAAAGGTCAAGCCTCTCCTCAGATTCAATCCCAAAAGTACATACTGGTACATATGATATAACAATGCTAGATATTATTGTAATATAGTATATACTATGCTGTATTATATTATATTATATTTATAATGACATATCACTCCCCTGACCAACAGCAACACAGAACATTTAGGACAAGATTTGCAGCCTATTACGCGCAAATAAATTTTGTTCAGATACAGACAGCGCTGTTGTTACAGCCAGGTACTCAATCGAGTGAGGTAAGAGAAGTAAAGTGCCTTACCCAAGGGCATTACCCATTGACTAGTGGTTATGACTCTGACCGCACACTAGCAAGACTCAAACCCACATGGTCATGCAAGCTTATACTGACCATGGTGAATGCCTCTTGACTCTTGACCCATGCCGAGATGTGATCACCACTTAGCCAACAACGCAAGAAAAGGGGTGCTATTCTAGTCACTCTAATGACTTGCTGATAGCTGAAATGGGCCTATTCTGTCTTCACTACTAGACTAGAGAAGTCCCGAGACACCCACACACAGAGACTGCCATATGTATGACCATGATTGATGGAATGTGTAAGATGTTGATATCTTAGAGACAGGACAGATGAAGAAGCTTGACTTTAAATAGATGTTTGAAGGACATGTATTTCAATTGATTACATCAATGCTTTAACCTTTTAGTGGACAGGTTGGCCAAACTTGGCACCAATTTTTCTACCCAAGCACCTAGGTTGGCCGAAGTCAGCCGCAAGTAAAACCGCTTTGAACTGACAGCTTGATCCATCTCGGCAATTGATGCCCACTTTCGTTTCACTCCTTAGTTTCATAGAAAACGCTCTACAACTGGTATTAAAATAGTCTTGATCCCAATCCAAGATATTTTGTGAGGTTTTAACAATGTTTTGAATTTCTTCAGTTTATCTTATTTTATTTTAAATCTGATACGTCTGTCTCATTGTGATCATTTTTCATGAGTGACTGTGCAGTTAAATAAGGATATAGAGTTTTTCCGGGAACAGATTGGGAAAATGATTAAGATTGGTTTTGAATAATCTAAAAACAATATATTTGTGTCTTGTTTCCTTTGAATTAAGGTTTTTAATTGTTCTCTGTCTCTATTTTATTAGCAAAGACACACGCACTACACATTTCATAGAAAACTTAAAAAAAAAAGATTTAAAACAAATAAGTAAAATTATTTGCACATACACATAGAATTAGAATTCAAGAATACGTCAAGAACACGTATGTAAATTTCCAAGTCAATATCTCAAATAATAATGAATTTATAGCTAATTTAAGAAATGACCCTCCAAACTGTAAATATGGTGAGAAAATATAAACACAGCGGGCGGGCAGGCCGAGCCTGCAGGAAAGTGTATTTTCGGCCGAGAATCCACTGACCTAATTTTGACCACAAAAGGGTTAAGCTAATACAAGCAAAATAGATGCCAGAGTAAGTTCATGCAAACTGTTTGGAGACTCTATTTTCATTGACATGTACTCAGGTTCATCATCCACATGAATCCCCAACCCCTCCTGCATGTGAGGGAAATGGTCAGGGTCGGAAAATAAAATGCTTCATGGATTGTGCATATGCAGTGCTGTGATAGCGTCTGGTTTTTCAGAGGTTCTTTTGTTGACCATATCCATTCCCTTTTGGACATGCACTACTTTCCAATTTTTTCTCTTTCAATTGGATTGAGATTTTACAGCATTTCATCTACATAAGGGGAAACAAGTGAAACTGTACACTTACCTCATAATTGATGCCATTGCCCTAATACTGCCGAAGTTGCTTTACTCTAAAATGAATGTAGTAAAATCCAAAACTGAATATTCCAAGAGTTCTTGAAAACGAACATCTTATTGAATAGTGTGCGCCATATTTATACCTAATTATCAGGTGGTTGTAGGGCCCTGTTCTCCTGCTCATTCATGTCAGGGACCATCTTGCATCATTACAGTAGCCAATGAGAATCCTGGGATTTCTCTTACTGTTTACTTTCTGCACACAGTAATTTGCCAGAGATGAGATTCCCTGTGCATGTAAATAGAAATTACAGTAATTTAGTATTCATGAGAGATAAAAAAAACACATAAAAATCGATCTTCAATCAGAGCAGAAAACATATTTTGATTATATTCATACATCTATAATGTAATCATCTTTGAAAGGCTCATGCAAGTTATTTCAATTAATGCAATGTTTCAGTAATGAAATACGATCCTGTTACTCCATGCCTGGCATCTGTAGGCTTACACCTGTAAAAATACTTACTTCAATATTTTCCTTCAACAATCATGCATTTCCACGTCATCAGGTGTGAAGTCATCTTTTTCCAGCATTCTTTTGTCCCCTTTTATCTCCTCTGAATGTCTAAAACTGAAAATTGTGAAGCTTTCATTAAATTAAAAAATCTTGGTTGGAGTTGAACTATGAACACAGCTTCAATTCATAATATCTCACATCTAAAATCACCATGTATTGAACTAATAGCGCTGCATCAGTTGAAAAATGTTATTCTCCAGAATTTTTACAATATCAGCAACTAGCAATTCAAAGGTTTCTGAATGATTTAAGGTCTACAGGTTACTCCAAATGTAATTTATCGAAATATATGGGAATCAAGCAGCAATTTAATGCAAAGTTTCAATGGATTTTGTTAAGTCAAGAAGTAGATCTATCTACCTTCTCCTATATCACAGTCTCCACTTTCATACAAAACCATTACACATAATTATCTCACCTGAAGTGAAAAAAATTCAGAGCTTCCAAAATTCAGAAAAACAAAAGCAGCAAATTCTAATTGCCATAAGTTATGGCCCTTCTCTAAGCCTGTCCAAGAAAGAATGGCAAGGCACAGATGTCGGCTATCGCAAGACAGATGTTACAAGGGACAAAAAAAGATATTTAAAACACAATTGAGCCATAGAGGCCATACAAATATCACACACTTTAAGGTCTAACAGTTGTAGAAAAAAAACCCATAAGTTTCTTTTTTCATCATGCAACTTTGTGTTTAAGAGATCTTTCAAATAATCCTAATTATTTTGCTGAAATAATCATGGTAATAAACCTGCATCTACCAAAAAGATGAGTGCAGTGAATTTTCTTCCTTTTTATTTTACTATAAGCAGAGGTTTGGCTATTTCTTGCCATTTATTGACTGGAGTAGGCCTATTGTTTTGTTAAGCAAAGTACATCATCCTCTTCAATTTCTGAAAGATGTCTCTGTGCTTGATGGAAAAATGTTGATATGGGGACGTATAACCGATGCAATTTGCAGCAGTCTAGCTTCTGTGGCAACTCATGCAAAATACATGTGTTCATGAGCAGGGATTCATGAGCTTTTACCCTGTTCTTAACGTGGGTGTACACTTTCTTCTGTAGCTGGACTTTATTTTTGAGCCATTCTTTTACATGCAAGTAAAATATTTCAATCATTCTTCATCATGGGCAAAAGATATACAAGTTGGTGTTTTCAACTGAGAGCTATACTTAATGGTCAATCATATACCACCGCTAGAATTATTTGTTTTCTATTATTCACAATGACTGTTTCAGTGTCTTTATTGTAAACATATGTATAAGGAAATAGCTCTCACCAATGTTTTCACACCAAACATCTGTCAAAAATTATTAATCAAGAAAAAAATCTCATAACGGTTTAAGTACTCCATGGTGTAGAACTGCATTTAAAGTGAACAATAAAGGACAATATTGCAAATGATACCACAAAATATTGGTCACAAGTAGCAAGCATGAGAATATAGATGGTGAAATAAAACATCCGCATTTTCCTAATTTTATTGTGAGTGGCACAACTGCATTGGTAAGTGAATAAATCCAACACGATTAATACAAAAAAATTCTCCAACTGTACAATACACATTCACTTAACGATTCTCAAGGGGCTATCCTCCTACTACTAGACACAACTTGTATTTATCACAATGTACAGGAATTCTCTCAACAAACAACATTCTAGAACATGTTGAAAGAGACTACAAAATACAAGGCCACATAAAAGGATGTGAGAATGCTGGAATGTACTGGTCAGGACTGGGCTAATAAAGGCCTTTCCAAATCTAAAAATAGGCTACCCTCACCAACTTAAGTTTACAAAAAGAGAGTTGGGCCACAACCACAATTCGGGCCTTGATAGTTCACGCCATAAGACATTACACAACCCCTCGATTAACAATTGACTCTTCTCAATTCAAAACAATATAAATGTCTTGACATAAAATGCAAATAGCATAAACTTACACAAATTCATGGATCTTCCATGAACTCAGCCTAACCATTAACACAAAGTAATCATTCACACGCACAGCATTTAAAACTAATGAACTCAGCTAAAAAAATCTGAACCTTGCCTTTAACATACTATACACATATTTAGAGAATTGCAAAAAAACCCCCACCATCTCAAGATTTTTGCACTGCTAAATTTCGCTGAGTTCAAGTATTCGACTGACGCAGGATATGTTTGTAACACAAACTCTTTTCCCAGATGGATAGAGATAAAACTTCTTACTGTCTACATAATGCCTATGCACTCATGCTGAGTTACTGAATAGTTCATCTCTTGAGGACTTGATTTCCTCGATGCATACGCAATGGGATATAATTTACCATTAAATCATAGTATCAATGTGCAACCTGAGCCTCTGCTGAAGTATCTGCGCTCAAGATAAACTTTACTAAATCAGGCAAGTGCAAAATTAGTCTAAAAGTTACATATCTCTTTATAAAGTCAGGTAGGACTTCTGAGCTTCGAACCAATTGATTTTCTCGGTAAACCTTTCATTAACAAATCAATAAATGCTGCCGCTACAGCAGAAAAATTATAAAATCCTGATAATAAATGACTAAATGCACAAATGATCTCACTACTTTCTTAGTTGTTGATCTAACTGCTTTCATAACCTTGAACACAATTTTGTCATGCAAATCAAAAGTATCCTTTTTAACAAAATGTCAAATGAAATCAAATTCAAATGTCCCAATCAAAGACTTGGATGGGCGCCCTGTCAAGTTGACGTCCTGCAAAAGTCTCGGAAGTTCATTCAACTTTTCTGCTTATTCCTTGAATGTCTTCTTGTGAATCAGCAAACAGTCCACATAGGAAGCAAGATTTTTCACTTCACTCATTAAAGCTGCAACAACACAATTAAGAGTTGCACAAGAATTCAACATATCAAATGACATGCGAATGAATTCATAATGTTCTCCCATTGTCACAAATGCTGTCTTGTAGATGACATCTTCTCTCATGGGAATTTGCCAGTATAATTTGCTGTGGTAGATCCTGGAGAGATAGTTATCAGATGTCAGTTTCTGGAAAATGTCACCTGGTGTAGTTACTGGATGAGGATCAAACACTGTAGCTTTGTTAAGCCTTCTGAGGTCAACACATATTCTGTGCGAACCGCCTTTTTTCTTCACAACTACAGGTGAAGTGTACGGAGAGGAGCTTTTGCGTATTATACCAAGCGCCTCCATTGATTGAATCTCCAATTTAAGGAAACCACACATGTTGTACGGCGCTGTATAGGGTTGTCGATGTATTGGTTAACTTGATGCTCTGTTAGCTGTGATTTTGAAACAACAAAAATTAAGCCACTGAGCAATGAAGTAAAGTACAGAAAATGGAAATTTAATTTAAGACAAGATAAAAGAAATTACTGTATTACGGCCTTAACCTGGAAACAAAAATGGATATGACCAAAAACAGTACAGAAAAGTGGAGCAGGAGAGAACCAAAGTAGGATGGAAGACATGGGGTGAACAAGAAAAGGGGCAACCAGGAGAGATGACTAGGAGAACATCTTGTGAAGGCCTTATGTGACACAAGTCATGGGGGACCTTAAGAGGTAACAATCAATTTTGATCAAATTGATTTTATCATTTTATTGCAAACCATGTTTAATTTAAACCATGCTTATCATGCTTTGGCCTTACTTTCTTTATCATTGTATTGTAAACTATGTTTAATATCAAATCGTGTAAAGCACCTTGTGCAAGATGTCAACTCAGGCGCTATATACGCATTATCTATTATCATTATTATTATCATTATTATATTATTATTATTATTATTATATTATTATTAATGTTATTACTAGCTCAAATGCCCGGCTTCGCTCGAGTTTTGGCACAGGGTAATATTGAATAATCACTACCCTGTCTAAAAGACTAACCAAGCTAGTCACGCAAATATGTTAAAAAAAAGTTTTATCGATAGAATGTATCATGTTTACAACAAAGAAATTTGGTAAATCGTTTTATTTTTTGGGCAAGGCAGTAGTAAATTGTAAAATACTAATAAGCACGGTTATACATCCGATATGAACATTACACGTCGTATAAAGAAAATGTTTCATCATCACTTCAGACACATGAACCTGAATTCGCTACAGCCAACACATTTAATTTTTTAGGAAAAACATGCAACATAACTGCATCTTCAGAGGCGCATGGCCTTGGCCACTATCACGATAAGGGGGTATCTTGTCCTCATATACTTGATTAACTGAATTACACATTTCTCAGCCTCTCTCAGAGGCATACTTTTATATTGTGTAAGTTACACTACTTTGAACAGATATTGACCACATGCATGTAAAAAGAATGCACCAACTTTCAAAACAATTCTTATTATAGATTAGGCCTATATAGAAATGAAATATGCAAATGTTGAATTTACTAACTTACTTAGAGTTACTTAGAGTTGATTTCCAGCACAGGTTCTATTGATCTTCTTCACTGGACTCTTCTTTGTTCATCGTTTCGGTGTAAGTTGATGGGGGCCTTATAGTTGTATACAGTCTCCTCTTTTTGAATTCATTCAGTGCTCTTGACGATATCACACTTTATGGGAGGCTGTTCCAAACCACTCTGATGCTGAAACTATGTTTCCAAAAGTATGACCTGGAGCTTAATTGGAACACTTTTTAGCTGTTACCCCTCATTCCTTCTTGAATTTGTTCTGAAAAGGAAAAAGTAAAAAGGTTTAATTTTAATGAAGAAGAGTACACAAACTTAGTTGTAGTAAAAAAAACAAAACTTGCGAATCATGGATTCCAACCCATACCCGGTGATAATAATGCTTGAGGCTCTACCAACTGAGCTATTGGTGTGCTCTGTAGCTGTGAGAAATAAAACATTATAATTTGTGAGTTCCAGATCATATGAATTCAGTGGACCCTAAAGGATCAAAGTGAAGTTAAAAATGAGTTTTCTTCTTACATATCTTATCCAAAAGAAGATTTTTAAACTGGAAACCTTTGTTTCATATTACAGGTATTGGCAAAGTTTCATCATTTTTCAGTGCGTAGTGTCTGAGAATATACTGTTTGCAAATTCGGCCTTAGCTTTATTAGTTGTAAGATTATTATTATTATCATTAAATATGCCTTGGAAAACTATCAAAATCATACTGACTTTTAAATTCCAAGGAAGAAGACCACTACATTATAATATGGATGTGACAATCAGGTATCTATGAACCAGAAACTTACACAATACATCCGCCTTTGGCAAAAAGGTTTCATGTTGCCATATTCAGCACTCGTCCATCTCAATAATTTCACTTCCTCATTGTATAAATTGTTCCTACAGAAGACAGGTGGAATGCACCCTCTCCTTTTACTTGCTACTTTTCCCTGCAGTGGAATAAACTGACAAATAATTCTTCATTCTCAGTAGTTGGATGGCTCTAAAGAATTTCTGTATATATGATGCACAGCACATAAAGATAAAAAAAAAAAAGAAAACAAAACAAATTTCATCAACACAATCAAAGGATTCCATACGTGGCGGAAGGTTGGGGAAAAATGAAGAGGGGTTAATTTATATGAACATCTAGAGTAAGGTTCATATGAACATATCTTAATACAATCAACTGTCAATATGACAGTGAATGCATGTTTGACCGGATGATCCACCTCCTTTTTAGGGGAAATTAGCTCATTCTTTTTCTGGGGCCTCAAATTTATTTATAACTGTGTTGGTGAAATTAGAAACATTTTGTACTTTCTGGGGCTCTGAGAACACTATGAAACAGGTATCCACTGGCCCCATAAAATTTCTGACATGCTTGTTGATTCATATAAAAGCATTGAAACAACCTTCTGGTTGACCGATGTAGGTGGAGTCAAAGCCTTAAGGAACAGCACTTTACTTTTATGAAATACCCCTTTCCTTTTTCCCTCTTTTCCGGTTAGTCCCTGTGAGTGTCTCCAATATTTTCTCCCTGAAAGAAGATAGAACAGGCCCACCGCCAGCTTCCCATACGTGAGGATAGAGGCAACCAAGGCAGAACCCATTTCCTTGCTGTTAATTCTGCCATGCTACTCCCTGCTGTCTATTGCCTACTCTTCTCCTTGAGAGTCCTGAAATCATTCCCAAGGGTGTAGATACTATAGTCGTGGAACAGGCAAATAAACAAAATGTTCACACAGACATCATGATTGTGGTTGTAGCCACTTCTGAGAAGCTTCACTGGTGTGTGTGAAATCTGTTCCCTTTTTTCCCTTATGGTATAGCTGACATCACTTTTCCTCTATCTGCAAGTAGTGAAATTAAATCCAAAATATATTACGCAAACAATTCTTGAAAGCAGGTTGTAATTATTAACTTTATTATTTAAGAAAGGAAAAATATTATCGGCAGTTCTATTGAAATTGGAACAGAGAGCTAGAATAGAAGTGGTATTTTGAGATACCACAGAACCAATTTTATATGGATCCAAACAGATGTACAGCTAGATAGTCAAGTAATCAAACTTACACCTTATCATTATTCAGAATTCACAGTCAGTAACATTCACCTTCGCCAAAAACCAAGTTAAGTGCAGTAGTAGCAATGTTTCCACACAAAACATGTCAAAAACTGGTCTAGTTTTCCTCGGTGCCAATGTCTTTGTCTTCAATTTGAAATAAGAAGTTAATGAGAATTAAGGCAGAATAGGAAGCATAATTTCATTTTATGAATTTAATGCACATGAGGGGAAAATACAACTACGAAACAACCTTACTTAGCTTTTTTTTATGAAATGCATCATGTATTCTGTTCCTTTGTTTTGTTCAGGCCCATGTACCACAATTTGTGTAGCAAGATAAATCTGACCAAAGAATTACTTTGAAGTAAAGAAGATATCAAGCACAGAAAACAGTCAACTCTAGCACTGAATAAAGTGACACTCATCTGGAAAAGAGGAAAATGAAACAGAAATCAAGAATCAGGAATTGATGGAAGTAATTCCAACCTACCATGTGTAAATATCTTTTGAGAAGTGTGGTTTCAGGAATCACATTGGATATTTGAGGAAAATTAACAGACATTTCACCTTCTGTTTTCTTTTGTATTGAGACGGCATAATGTTAAATCTTCCTCATCAGGGTACTATTGGCTCTCTTTTCCTCTCAACTCATGTCCTTTGGCCATTGGTCTAAGGGGTCTGCAATGTAGTATAATCATAGCCATTGTGATCTCAGATCTGATATCTTCTTACAATAATTTGACAAAGACTGAATTCACTGTGCACTGAAATGACTTACTTGACTTATGTCCTTTCGTATCCTAATCATCAGATTGGGATGTCTCTGCTGATTCCATCAACTTCCGAGTGAAACCCTCCATAAGCTTCTGTTTTCTGACATTGATCTTAAGGTCTCAAGGTCTCTTGTTTTGAGCTTTTTGTTGTGACGCATCTCTGGTCTCAATTCAGCATGGTGTTTTCGTTTTTTGCAGTCTTCCTTTGAATTTGTCTGCTCCTGATAGTTCAAAATAAGAGACCATTGCTTTGTTTGCTGGTACTTCTATATTTCGCCTGAGTATGTGTCCAAAAATGTGCAGTCTTGTCTCCATGATTTAGATTGTTAGGGGTCATTCATTTCAAATACCATCATAAAGCGATTGATTGGTGATCATTGTGGGATAATGGATGTTGAGTACTCTGTGCAATTGTTTTCTGTGGTATGTGTCTTGCCTCTGCTCTTCACTGAGTGTCAGGGCCCATGTACTGCAGTTGTAAATGAATACTGATTTTACTGGTGTGCTGAAATAGAATTGGTAATTCAGTATATGTGATAAAAAAACAACCAACAACACCGAAACATAACAAAAATAAACAAATTCATAATCACGATCATCAATCGGATTTTGATTACATTCGTATATCTTCGGGGAGCTATCTTTGTAATAATCACTTACAACATTTTCTCATCATAATTTGTTTTTCCCTCCTTTGAATTTATAAGTTCCCCTCACTGGTATGTCCTGAAATTTGTAGTAAGCCTACATCTAAAAATTATTTGAGAATGTCCATCAGGTTTCATGCATTTTAACCTCTTCATGTGTAATGGTGAGCTCTTCTTTCACCCCATCTCTTCTTCTCTTCCTTTTCTTTACTTTTTATTGCAAAACTCATGAGAATCCACATTTTTTTCTTTTGCTCTCTCTGTACATAACTGGACATGGTGAATATTTAAGCAAAATGAAAATAGTATTGTTGATGCTAGATTATTGATATTGTTTCAAAAACATAATGCCTCACATCTAAAGTATCAACATAATTGATTTAATCCTATAATGCCTTGTAGCAAATGTTATCTGTTGGATATTGATTATTGTGAAGTAGTAAAGATCCACGGATTAGGAATCATGGACTGTCATAGCCTTTCAGCAGTTAAAGTCTTTAAATTACTTAGGGTGCTCAGATTAATTAATCAAACATTACAGTCTTTGACTGTGATTCAATCCAAAATTTCAAGCAACATTCATTTGTTCACTGAGTTGTTTTTAACTTTACTTCACTCACCTGAAGGGTCAGAAATATCCAACTGTAAGTTCACAAAACCAAAGCAAATAATGAAAAGTGATGTCACTTCATCTCTGCAAATCTTAAAAACAATTGCAGGGAATGGAAATGATCACCTGCTTTGACAAGATGTAGAAGAAAAGGGTCAGAAAAGTTTTTCTTTTCTTTTTTTCTAGTCCACATAGAATTTCTTATTCTAAAAAAGTGGCTTCAATAAAAGCTCAAAATATAAAGCAGAAGGGAAAACAGTGATGAAAAATTTTCTTTGAAGATTAAAACAATGATAATTTCTTATTCTCCAATTAACTTTATTCCATCTCTAGTATATTTGGCTGAAATGCCACATTACTATAATCATATCAAAAGTAAACATGCATGTGAAATGATATATTGTTATTGTCATACTTTTTTTTTCAAAAATATAATATGCTTTATTGAAAGATAAATGCAATACAAATGTAGAAGGACTCAGCAAAATAAGCATTTTACAAGAATGATGGTAGGAAACGACTTACATAACACGTGTCATTGCTTTTCAAAGTTCAGGGCAAAATCAATGAGTACAGCTTGTAGTGTTGTAATCATCATTAACTTGGAAGCTCGATATGAAGGGCATCAAGACATGTTTATTGACAGTCCGCGTTCAAAAAAGTGCAATCAAGTTTGTATCTATTCAAAAGAGGCTGGCCTATAATAAAGAAGTCTTAGTAGGATAAATGATTAGTTCACATCATTTCAACTATATTACATCTCCCTTAATTTGAATTTCTTTAATTTGTTTCAACACTTTCTTATACCTCTGCTCATCCTTTTTCTTTTCTTTTTTTTCTTTCTTGACCTTTTTTTATGGCAAACAATCAAATCATTTTTCATTTAAAAAATCCCTTATGTTAAATAACAAACAAAAGTCAAATGTGATAACAACACAAGCAAAATTGTCCCTCGTCTCGCTTGCTTGTAGGTCTTGAGAGAACGAAATGGTCCCTAGTGTGAGTGTGATCTATTACTATCTAAAGATCCAAACCTGAAAAAGAAACTACTCTTTCATGAGTGTAGACTATTTGTTGTGTTTGTGTTGGGGCGAACATATTCTACACAGAAATTCACACCTATAAAGGCCGTTGTGTAACCACTTCAGAGTGGGTAACCTAATCCTACTCACTGTAACGTTTTGGAGGTATAACTGTTCGCCCACTTCTAGTAGTGTAATAATTTTACTGTCTAGGTGTACTACTTGGGAGGATAGACGGTGGTTCTGAATTACTAAATTCAGATGAAGGCAATGTAGATTATGTCTTGCTCTTCCCACCATTGCCGTTGTATGAAACTTACTCTCCCTGTCTCGAGGAACTTGTCTCGAGGAAAGACACTGGACATCGCTGGGTCAGGGTATGAGAACTGCATCACTTTTGTCTCCTGTGTATCATCTCAGTGTCGAAGGTATTTGCGATTTCTGCGCTGAAGTTTGTTTGATGATGTTCTAATGAGGTAAGAGCGACTGTTTGGGCCTGAATGAATAACGCCTGGTTCCATTTTTGGATTGTTTACCAAACCGTTTGATTTTTCTCCATGACGTCAAGAGGACACGTTTTGTTGATACGGTCGAAATTTCTCTTTTGTCTCACTTTTATCCTAGCATCTTTCTGGAAAAAATGGGTGCTGTCCACTGACGGTTTGAAGTTTTGTTTGATAGACGGTATCTTTGTTCTCAGTTTTCTGCCTTGAAACAATTCTGCAGGACTCAGACTGTGCTCCAATGGAGTTGCCCTGTAGTTCAATAAAACAATATAAGGGTCGTCACCTTTCTTCAGAAGATTTTTAATTGTCCTCACAGCTCTTTCTGCTTCTCCGTTTCCCTGAGAGTATCTTGGACTACTGGTAGTATGTTTGAATCCATATGCCTTGCTAAATTTCTGGAACTCGTAGGACGAGAATTGTATAGCTGGTCTCCCAGACAGACCTTCTCTATTAAAAATTTCTGGATTTGTTCTGGCACTGTTTCTTCTCAATACCGATTTAAACATTCCTTTTACTTTAGCTTCCTCTTTACTAGGTCCATACAGTTTTTTGTTTGACTTGTTTACCTTTGC
>JAOYNN010354241.1:0-15506 GCA_025770095.1 Goniobranchus kuniei
ACTTCCGCCAAGTCTAGAAAGACCTAGCTACCCATTTATACTGCTGGGTGAACAGGGGGCCCCCCAAAAAACCACTGCCCGGCTGGGGATCGGACTCGGGTTACCTCACATGGCAGTCAGCCGCTCTACCAACTGAGCTACCGGGCCACCAGACTTAGAGGTACATGTGTTATCTATTAATATAGTTATACAGTCAGAATAATCTAGAACTGATCTAGAGCTAGATCTAGATCTCAAATTTAATGCAAAGGCCATTCAGAAGTGTTTGTAGATTCTAGATCTAGACCTAGATAATATACACATGTATCAAGATGTAGATCTGGATCTACAGCAAAATGAACTGAGACCGAAGCGTTTCTAAAGCAAAGTGAACTGAGACTGAAATGTTTCTAGGGCAAAAGAGCTGAGACCGAAACGTTTCTTAAGCATATGAAATGTTCTGAGGCAAAGTGAACTGAGACCGAAACATTTCTAAAGAAAAATGAATTAAAGTTAAAGCCAAAAGGTTTCTAAAGAGATCTAGAAATCCAGATCTAATCCAGGTCAAACTGTACTTTTTTTTATTTTTACACATTACGGTCTCAGTCTGTTGACTTACGATTTAGATCTAGATATAGGTTAACATGTAGGCCTATCTAAAATTTTTTTCCCTTAGCAAGATCTAAAGCAAAGTGAATCGAGACGGATTTAAAAATCAAAATGCGGCGAGATATCGAAATCTAAAGATCTAGGTCTAAATCTATCTAATTATTTTTATTACATTATTAGCATTAGCTAGACGTTTACCACTGAAAAACACCGAAGATCTACTACTTTTTGAGCAACCGGCTACTTTTTGAGTACTTGGCTGACAGAGATACATAGGAAGTGGAGGAAGTAGATCATTTTGAAACAGCTTTTTGATTTTCCACTTTTTACCTTATTAAATTGTTATTTAAATCAAAATTTTGATCAAACCAAACATTATTTTTCAATCATATAGCTACCGCTCCAAGCGTTTTTATAATTCACTATCAATGTGCCAAATGTAGCATCTGTTGATTCCTTCGTTTTTATGAATGTATAGAGCCACAGTGTTCTGGGCTTAGCTCCATTATAGTAAGATTACCGGTCAACTCAGAGGACAACTACAACAGACAAAATACGTTTAACAGTATAAGATGGGATTAGATAGAAACTAAAATTGGATGAATACAGTTACGAACACATTACATCATTGTACTTGGTGAGGGAAAGACATAAAGATAAAGATAGGATTAAGTTTTAAAATTTATTATAAGCATTCATTCAACACGAGTAGTTTAAACACTAAAGGTTAGGCTCCTTTAATACTCAATTACTAAATTAAGTGATAATGGGGAAACTAACTATCACATAATTGAGTGATCTAAACTAAATGAGCATAGGCAAATGGCAAAAGTGCGACATAAGGTAAATGGGAGAGATAAAGCTAAACCAACCAACCTCCCGAATATATACTACGCTGAGGAGGACAATTCACAAACGAAGACAAAAGTCTCCTCAGGCAAAGTGTGAAACCAAACCGACAGCTGACAAGCACTGAGAAAACAATCGCTTACTCGCTGCAGGGCTCAAAGCCATATCAAACCACAGAAAGACAAGCGAAGCGAACACAAAACAAGACTCACAGCCTAACTGGGACTCAACATGTTTAAATAGCCACCTCCAGATATTTGAGGGCGAGTTCCAACCTCATTCATTATCAAGGTATCATTAAAAAGTAAAATTGTCTCTGTCACACAACAGAACTTACTAATAATGTGATATCCACAAATTACTCTGGTGTAGATGTGGAAAAATTCTTTTAATGTACATTTCTGTTATTTTAATCCTGAAGAATGGTAAATGTATGATTGTTAATCTGATTTTTTTTTTCTTTTGGTAACATTTTGTCATTGCTGAATGTTTTGTGGTTTGTTTTGTAATGGTCATTTTTTTTTAATGAGCATAATAAATGAAACTGTATTCATCTTCCTCTTCTCTCCCTTTGGCCACAGGATCAGTTAGTAGGCCTGAAGCCGCTTTGCTCTGTCTGTTGTATGGAGCATCCCCGTGACTGTTTTCTGGGTGTAGCTTGTGGCCACTTGTTCTGCAGGGATTGCTGGGATATGCATTTTCAAACTCAAATTCAAGATGGCGTCACCATAGGTTAGTGATAGAATTTTTCTCATGGTTGGTTTGCTCCTGGTTAAAATTCTCTTTTGCTCTCTTTCAAATTTTTCTCAGTTCTCTGTTCGCTCTCCCCCAATCCTTCCCTTCCCATTTTTCCACTGAATTTTTGCATTTTCACATTTCTTTCCCTTAAGCAGAACTGGTATGATGTAAATTCTGTAATTATTGCAAAAAAACAATTTCGATTATGAGATTATGAAAATTGTCCGTAAATTACGAATTTTGAGTTTGAGGTGGAAATAGATTTCTAAACATACACCTCTTAGAATGATTAGCCAGCTCTATGCCCAGCCTATAACAGAGAATTTTTGTAAGGCGCAAAGACTGGACGATTCATGCAATTTCATTGGCTTTCATGCACTATGCAAGTCTACCATTGTCTTTCCAACTTGATATGCACAATCAACACTAAGCTAACCAAGGTTGGCTTCTCGCGGGAAATCTAATCCTTTTATTCATTTTCGGGAATGAACAAGCAGTGACCAGTGAATCCAGAGCTTCGATGGTTACGACTTTTCATGCGTTTTGGAGTATTTCTGTGATTTTATCTTATACTTTGATGACAGGCCGCAATTTGCATTCATTTGTATTGGTAGCAGTGATCTAAAATCTACACAGTGATGATAATTTTCCACCAATTGGCGGAAATCCTCTTTTTTCCTTTCATCTAGTTATTTTCTTCTTTTTATCCTCAGTAACAGTGCAGCGTTGATAATTTTCCATGGATCTGTTGAATTTCGCATTTTTAGTCCTTGTCGGATTTTCTTCCCCTTTTCCTCCTTTCCTTCCCTTACTCGAATGCAAGACTTCCTCGAATTTTGTCATATTATTAATAAAAGGTTCTCCGCCATTCTGACTACTTTTTGGTTCATTTGCGAATACCAAAAGTTGCGAAGGAAATGGAAATAACAATTTCATCTTTGCTATTCACTTCCGCCTAACCAAATCGCCACTTTGCCTTTGTCTGTCACTCAGTACTAGCCAGCCAAATTGAATTTTTGTTTACTTAATCATGATTTGAAAGTGTAATATGATAATTTTCGGTAGATTTTCACTTAACCCAAGGACCTTATAATTATTGATTTTTAATTACTTTTGTGGTGCTTGTATACAAAATTTCATCCATTGGACTAATAGATTTTCCATCCTCTGGTAACAAAGACTAGGTTCTATGTAAAACTAAAATTTTGAGTGTAAAGCGTCTCTAGCCACCAAAGTTTGTAGGTATGATCTCTTGAATTTTAATTGAGATCTGATCCATCACACTCACACGTGTTTATTGAATTCACAACATTGAAGGAACATTTAAGTCTGTCGACCTCTTAATTAAGGAGATTGATAGTAAAGGGATGGTTTCAAGCAGTAAATTGGCTCAAAGTGACTTCAGGAGAGCATAGAAATCGGCCCTTGAGTCCTGCAGTTTCAATTTTCTTCTCTGGTGTACCCCGCGGTGGACTACACTGGCCCCTTGTCGCCAGAATAATTTTCCTCTTTTTTCAAATTTTCCTGGTATCATCACTAAATCTAGGTCTTAGATGGATTAATTTGGTGACATTGGCATTGGACAAGCCGGGAATTCTGATTTTTTTTCTTTTTTTTTTTTTTTTAAAGATTCTGCAGCCTTTTAGATGAGATTTAGATCTAGATCAAGCTGAGTCCAGATATCTAGGCTTTTTTAGATCTGTATTATATCAAGTCTGGTTTCAAAACTGAAACATGTAGATTACTAGATGTAGATCAAATATAGATTTAGTGCAGTGAAATAGCATGGTGGAGCCTACTTCAAAGTGGGTGTGCTGATTATAGATTTTTCTTTCAGGTTACAGAAAAATTATGAAGCTTCTACAGAATTTTTAATTTCAAAGTAGGGAGGCTACACCCAAAACCCATTTTCATTCATATTTAACATTAGGGCGCCAAATTTGCATAGAATATAGATATTGTATAGTATGGGAATAGAGATAAACGTAAAAAATTAAGAAAAATGATCATCAGTTGCCATCTGAAAATAAACAAACATTTGTAGAGATACGCTTAGTTAAGACATAGATGGGGCACAAAGCCATTTGTCTTCCTTTCAATTTGATTTTTAAAGTTTTTATACAATTTTGAATCTCACCCACTGAGAATGTAAAAAAAAAAAAAACACCCAAAAAAATTGCTAAAATATATTTGCATTGTTTCCTTTTAATCATTTATTTCTTGTGAGTCAGCCTGCCAAATTGCATGGCTATAGACTGCCATGCATAGTTTTTGGGATTTTGATATTGGCCTGGTGCAGGCAGTTTAAAAATGGCTGTTTGGGGGAGAAATCAAAAAAGAAATCTGCTTCATAATATAGACAGAGAGCAGAGTTCTGACTTTTCAAGACTTAATTTTGGACTTCAGGATGAGAAATTGTAGGCTGTGAATGTATATAAGTTAAAGATTCTGTGCCACGTTATACTCAGTTTTTATCTTTGGCACTTGTCCCTTACTAATTCAAATAATTTCTTACACTCTTCATAAAATCATAATTTGAATTTCTGTACTTCTCCTTAATTAAGTCAAGTCATGTAATTATATTTTTATTAATTGTCTTTCTTAAACATATATTCTGACTGTTTCATATCAAGACAACTTTTTTGGTTTGTTTTGTTGTTCGTTCATTTGGTTTGGTGTGGTTTTTTGGTTTTTTAATCTGTCAAATGATGTCATTCAGTTTTGCAATTAGAATATAATAAAAAAGATTGTTTGTTATTCTTTAATTAAAAAAAAACAACATTTTATATATAATATTATGGTATCGATTTTGCTCTTGTGTTTCCCATCTTACTTAATCCTACTCTTTTATTAATTTTTGTCTTAAAGGTATAGCATGCATGGCAAAGGAATGCCCAGTTCTTGTGACAGAAGATTTTGTTTGTAAAATTCTTAGCCAGCCAAAGCTTAGGGACAAGTATTCCAAGTTTTCTTTCACTGATCTCATTAAGGTACAGTCACAATGTGCCCAAATGGGTATATAAATGAAAGATCCTGCAATTTTGTATACAAGAAAAATAAAAGTAGCATTTGGGAGTGCAGAGCAGGATTTTTCATGGTGATGGTGTGCAAGAAGTATTTATGTTGTTTGAGCTTTGCTTTTGTTTTTTGGTTGCTGTTGTTTTTTTTCTCAGGTTTTTGTTGTTGTGGTTGTTGTTGTTTTTTGTGTGTTTATTTTTATTGGGGAGAGGTCAGAGGGAGGGGTGGTGACATTGGGGGATCATTTGTTTTGCTTTCATGTACCTTCAATTGCACCGTTTTATTTGTTTTAGGTCCAGATGTTTCTCTAACTAGGTAGGGACTTTGACTTTCTTGGTTCAAAACTTTTTTCTTTTTCAAAACCAGAAATTTGCAGTACATTTTCAAACAGCATAACGTCTGGATATAGCCATTTGTGATTGGAGATGCTAATGTTTCTTTGTGCTTGTTTTATAATGTTTTGTAATGCATAGATTTTGTCTTAAAATTTAAGACTTCACGTGAAAGAACATTTTACAGTAAGATCTAAGACTTTTATACCTATCATTTTACATAATTTCCAGTATTACATTTGTGATCCATCTATCACACAACCCATGGGATAATATTTATTGTAATGAACACACTTTAAAGTCTTATCTATTAAAAGTTATAATTATGTATTCGACAGGTGCACACAGTAACTCTTGCTACTGGGTACACATGTGACGAAAAGCATGACGCACACTTTCAACACTTATTATTACACCCCTTCCCATTCTTTAGCCTTGGTTGTTAGGGTGCTTTAAATTTCCATAAAACGCGTCGCTAGGCTTAAAGGCATAATGACTCTTAGCCAATGAAATAGATGCTTATAATGGGGGACTTTTTTCACGCGGTGCTATTCAAATATACAACTGTGATCAAAGAAATTATATCACGTCTGAATTAGTGATCAGTAGGTAAACCCACTTCTGCTTTGATTGAGTTCTGATCTAGAAATCCAGATCAAGAATCTAGATCTAGATTTAGGCCTAGATTATTTTTGTTTTAACGTGGACAGTGAACTTACCAACGTATTGATTGATCCATTTGAGCCAGAAGATAATTTAGAGATCTACCTTGCCTACGCATAACACACACATCAACTTCAACTAGCATTCGGCCTAGCACGGCAACAAGATTCAACTGCAACTAGATCTAGATCTAGGCCAGAACTCCCGATGAAAGTCATGCTAAAGGTGTATTTTCCAGTTAAGCCTTTCGGGTTTGCACTTTTAACATCACACTGAAACCCATCCATATTGAAGTCAAAGCCACTGCGTAATAAGATCGCTTTTTAAATAGAATCTACTGCTATTAATTGGTATATAATTGTTTTGTTTGCATGTTGTTTTTGGGTTCAATTGTGAAATTTAAGTATGCAAAATATTTCATCACCTTAATTATTGCAATGCCTTATTGTTGGGATGATGGGTGTAATTTTTGTGTTTTACAGACTGGCATTCTTCATTTGCATAACACACGCAATTATATTTTGATAGTTCTGAATCCGTCATAAATTGAGCTAAGCCCAAAAAGTGCACAGGATACTTGGGTATAACCACACTGCATAGATACATGAAATTTGGCATAAAGCTCGACAAAATTCAGAATTTTCATGTCGGACCATTATTTTTGTGATTAAAACAGTATTTTGTTTTCAAAACTTAATAAAACATGTATGTTTACAGTCATAAGCAGATGAACCAGGAATAAGATCCATGCTTTCCTGGGCCACATCCCAATGGGCATAGGCCTAGGCCTACTCTTCAGTAATAAAGTAAAAAATTTATGATAGGCCTGCAAGAAGGGGCAAGAAATTTATTCATTAACTATTATAGGCCCTATTTGGCAATCTCTACAGTGGCTCACATTCAAGTGAACAATAAGATCAGCTTTAGCTTAGCCTAGATAGATCTAGCTCTTCGTTTTACATTATTTCTTCATCTTCTACATGCTAGGTTGATCATCACAGGTTCGTTGTTGTGAGCAGATGGTCTTGAATAGATCTGATCTATATATCTAGATCTAGATCAGATCTTGAACGCTGGCATTACTATTACTAACAAAATGTATTGACTTTGTAAGGTTGCTCTTACACAAAACAAGGATAAAAAGAACAGAAGAAGGGAGTATTTTCGCTAGAGAAGAGATACAGCGACTGGAAATTTTAATAATTTTGACTTCATTTACCCCATCCTCTCTTCGTTCGAAGAACGGGATTTCCCGCTTGTATATTTACATTTCCAAAGCTGAAATTGGAATTTAATTTAAACAAAGATTGGAGGAAAATGGTGAACTACTCACATCATCGACATTAATACTTTCGTTGATGATAAATTCACGAACCATGGACGGACTAAATTCAACAATGTAGGAAAAGATATCAATGGCAGCTAGCTTGATTTTCTCATCATCTAGGCCCTGGAAGAAGATAAAAGACCAATGTGTATTTCATAACAATAGAGGCGAGGTGGGGGAGGGGGGGCCTAAGGGAAAGCCAACATGGAGGAACAGCATCAAAAGAGAAATGAAAGGAAGTACACATAGGAAAAACAACATGTCTCGCTAGCGATAGAGATCATCAGCACTCTCCACTACCAGCTTTGTATTCAAAGTGGAAAAGCTCTAAACTGGTGTATAAACACTAGCATAATTGACACTTGAAATACAGACAGACGTATATGATGTATGAGTAGAAAAAAAAATCACAGTATACAAAAGTATTTAGGTACAGATTCATGGAGTAATTTCAACTTTGAATCTAACTTTCAAACATTTGAATTAAAAAGTCTTCATGCAAGGTAACACATTCAGCTTACCAGTATGATTTCCAAAGATGTCAGTATACCAAGATTTGACAAAGTCTGGGGATAAAAAGAGCAGCCGTTTCTTTATTTCAAGAATTGATTGCTCCTCTTATGAGAAAAAAGGAACATGTTTCCAAATTAAATTTTACAGCTTGTTACCTTCTCCCAAGAATGTACTACAATTCAACACTAACTGCAGATCATAATTTAAAGGAGAAAAGTTGGAAAAAAAAATTATAATAATACAGCAAAAATTAGCAAGATTTTCTTTCAAGTTAAAAATATCTTTCTGAAAACAACATCACATTGATAAAGGAGATCTGAAACTTTTTCATTTACAGCTTTTGACACCGGATGCAAGAGTGGAATTAGGAACCTTATTGGAAAAACCATACCTTGTAGAATGATTCTCTGTTTGGTTGTTGCAATGTTTGAGAAAATGTGCAGAATTCTTTTAAAAATAAAACAAGATCCCTCCGATGGTTGTCATCTGTCTCTTCACCAGTGAGTTGAGCAAACAGGGTTGTTAAAAATTTCACATCATCCTGAATCATGAATCACAATGAGAAAAATTTTCATGAAATTGGGATATACAAATAGAGCACACACAAAAAATGATTGAAACACAACAAGTAGCATAAATTTCCAAAAATTAACCACAATGATAATCAAATCACATAAACTTCAACAATTGTACAATTCAATGAAAAGGTGTTCAAAATTATAGGATACATTGTTCAACAGTTTGTTGTATTGATTTCAACTTACATAGCTGTCAAATTTTCAGAAAGTTAAAATAGACTCTGCCATTGGTACACAATATACTTTGCTAGCTATGTCTTAACAGTTATATGGCACACACTTAACACACCACTATGTACCCTTTGCCACATTTTCAGATGACTTCTGAGAAAATGACCATGACACATTTAAA
The DNA here is from genome assembly GCA_025770095.1 of Goniobranchus kuniei. Lineage (NCBI taxonomy): Eukaryota > Metazoa > Mollusca > Gastropoda > Nudibranchia > Chromodorididae > Goniobranchus > Goniobranchus kuniei. The sequence continues at coordinate 8,959 of JAOYNN010354241.1, forward strand.
AAATCATATCTTCAAAACAACAAAATAAAAACCACACAAAATTTTCAGGACAGACTAATGATGGATTAGACAATGATGCAACACAATTGGATGTGCAAATGAGGTCAAATGTTCCCAATCCAAATCAGTTGTTTCATTGGCATGTTCCATTTTCCCTTTATTAAGATCTAGAGCAAAACATGGGGTGAAACATTACATTCTCACTGTCTGAGTCTGGTAGAACTAAAGCAGCTCAACAATAGCTTCTTGAACATCATTCGTTACTCTACTCACTTCCATCTTCCCAAATTTCTGATTCACAACTACTGTTCATATATCATCTTGTCTCTAATCCATAGTGTTACCAATATAAACAGTCCTGTTTTGAGTGCAATTTCATTCTCATTATGATTGCTTTTCTCTTTACTCCTCAAAACTAACCCAGAACAATGGCCAAACCCACTATAGGACCTTAGCTTCTAATGGAAATAAGCCCAAAGGAATCTTTCTAATTGATTAACTCTGGAAGCTTTATTTTCTAAATTAGATCTAAGTTAAAGTAGAAGTAGAAATGACTGTGGCATTGCTGCAAAGGAGAGATCAAGATCTTCTAGGTCAGGCCACACAACTAAAGCCATAATCATCTGAATATCAACATGTTTACAAAAATCAAGTGATCTTATTGGATATTGAAAGGACCTTCTCTCTGTGTGAATTATAAATGGATTTGCTGATTTTTCCTGTGTCCTCAGTGTATGTAATAAAATTCTTTCCTTTTTTTTTATGTTGGAAAAATGCTGTTGGATGACAAAATCTTTACATACAAAAAAATTTTAAAATTGTTCCTCCTTTTTATGATAATGCCACACAACAGACATTATTTAACAGGAATGCAATGTACAAACTCTGGTTTTGCCAATACAGGTAAGTAACATCTTAAATGATAACTCACCGGTGAATGTAAAGTAAAGTGAATAACAGTATAGAAGGAAAGCAATTTTAAAGATAATCTGCTAACTCCATGAAAAAACAGACAGGGATGTAAATGGGTCTCGGAAAACCACTAGGAAAATTGTTAACATAGTGTTATCTAATCTCATGTTGGTTCTGTCCAGAAAGCTATCCCAATCAGGATGACATTACATTTTCATGTTATCTAGAATATTATATATATATATACATATATCCACCCAAAAACCAAGCCAATTACAGTAAATTATGTTTACACACGATCCACAACATTTAAGACCTCTTAGATGACAAGAATTGATCCAGGCCTAGGCCTAGAAACTCTAGTATGGGACTATAGGCCTAATAAATCTAGATTATATCTAGATTTAGGCTATTTAGATTTGAATTCTAGCAACTCATCCTATGCTTAGACCTACCACCACCATTTTGTGGGCCTACTACTTAAAATACAGATCTCCTCAGATCTAGATCTATAGGCCTGCGTGGTAAACCTTTTCCCTTTATCCAATGAGGTTCAATTTTGAGCTGATGCATAGAAAAGGCAACTTCAGCTAATTACCGTAGATATAGCACTTGCCCATGTTTCGTGTTCTTGGGCCTAGCTTTTAAATCTATATCTAGCATCTTCTGATCAGTTTTAGTCCTAAACAGTCTAGCCCCTACAGTACAGGCATACGAGAGCTGCTTCAAATTTTCACAAGTCCCGAGACGAGACAAGCCAAGCAGAGATTTATCTGACCTAGGCCTACTGCTGTTCAGCACAGTTGTACAAAAGGCCTACCTCGCTAATCCATCTGAATCAAGTTTTTCACACAAGTCTATATCTAGATCTAGAGATTTTTTTTTTTATTTTTTTGCCTAGGGAATTCCTAGAAACTAGAAAAGATTTACATCCCTGAAAAGAGAATTAGTACAGGGGTCATGAAGAAATGAAAACCAATGCATACCATAACTGTGGTAATATATGGGAGACAAATATTACTTATTTTAAAAAAATGTACCTGAATCATGCTGACTATCTCTACTTTGTTAAAGAAAATGAATGATGACAATGATGAAAGCATATTCTCTTCAAACACTGATGGTGTTGGTAGAATCACGTCTTGAATGTACTGTACTCGATACGTCTGATGAATCTTGGTTTCCAACTCAGAGTTTGTCATTGGCACAACCTACATTAAAAGAAAAAGAACAAAAAGACATGAATATGTTGATCAAGCTAAAAGACTTTGTAATTTAAAAATAGAAAAATTATATTAGTGAGCCTTGAAATAGAAAAAGACCTTTACAGAATGGGAAGTTGCAGGAAATTATACATTCATCCTCAGTCATCTGAAAAAGAGAGGTCCCCCCAAAAAAATCCTGGCGGCGTGGCTTACAGGCAGACATGGCAGCGATGAAGAAATCATGGAACTAACTGGGGAGAACGGCCCAGGATTGCGACTACTGGAGAACCCCTGTCGGTGGCCTTTGCCCCAGGAGGGGTAGTAGGCCTTAGTAAAGTAAATAAGTGAGTCAAAGGCAATGTTTGAGTCAGATAAAAAACATGGGAGGTGCAGAGAGTAAACTATTCACCTGAAACAAAATTTAGCACCATGAGATCTTTTAAACCTTACTCACAAGAAAAAAAATCATATCAAGTAAGACAAAAAGGAAAATTTAAAATTAAATTAGATCGTAAGACATTGTTACACAAATTTCTAGAACCTAGAGTGTTCTTGGTCCATGAAGCATTGCACGCACAGGAGACTAGAAACACAACACATACTACTGGGGCTGATAATTGCCTCCTCCTCAATAGCTTCTGATCAAACCAATATCAAGTCATCAAATTTGCATATCATGTAGAAAAATATGTGTATTCTCAATGGATAGCAAAAAATGTTGTTTGAAGTCAGATTTTTTACTAAGTTCGTATTACATCATGTTAATTATGCCGTCAATTCACCGCTCTTTTAGCCCACACCTGAGCGTAGGGTTGGATGACCGTTTGACCAGGGCAAACAAGGTCAACGCCCTGTCGACAGGTAGCACAGTGAAATCCTCCTATTTCTCAATTAATGACTGTTGCGTTTTAGTACTTTCTGACATCGTTTATTGCCCGAGTATCCCCCAATTTTACCTAAACACTAGATGGATGTTTGCAGGTATCAGATATAACTAGTCATAAATACTTACTTTTGTGTTACGGAAAGAGAACTTACAATGCCCTGCTTTTTGTTCAGTTTTATATCCCTTACATAACTTCAAGGATTCATTGTTCAGAATCGGCACAATCGGCACAAATACCATCGTTCAAATGCATACATTTAAAATCTACAATTCATACAAAGAATAATCACCTAAACATGATATATACAACCATGGCCGTTCACTTGGAATTAATATTTTCTTTTCTGTAGTCCCGGGAAGGTTTGTAAAATCCATAGCTTCATGTTCAACATTAATATTTAAATAGCCATTCCAGGTGACCACATCAATCCACAGAATAAATAACATGAGATATCAAATATACGAAAACAAATTTATATAAATCACATTTTATTCTGAGGTTAAAGTAAGGGACACTGCACTGAGGATAAATTTCAGCCTCTCCTCATTGACGATGCCACAAGACCCGGCGCTCACGTTCGGCAATTGTTTGGTGGCTGCTTTCTGTCCCCTGCTCACCCAAGAAGTATATGTTGCTTTGGGCTAAGTTATTTTGGAAACTGCTGCCGATATTTTGCCATGTAGTGTTTACCGCAGATCGAGATTGTTATCGAGAGAGGCTGGATCAATTGGTTTCATGTGTGAAATGGCACTGTGTCCTTCACTACTGTATGTTTGATTGATGCAATTGAATTTGAGATCTGTTTTATAAGCATGATCAATAATGAAAGGGTTGTTTGTGCATGTCTTTGTTGTTTCTACAATTGATCGTGTGAGCTCTTCATAAACAGGTTGGGTGAGGTGTGGTGTGATTCGGCGTTTCTTGAGTATTTTGTCTAAAGACAAAGCCACTGGCCCTGACCTTGGAGTGAGTTTTCAGCCATTGATGAGAGAGAGTATGTGTTCTAGTGTGTCTAATTGTTCTTTATACCTGCTAAAATCTACTTCTGTGTCACTAGATAATAAACAATTTTGTGTGAATTCTTGCTGTTGCTCTAGGTCTACCACCCTTTGCCACTCTCCGCCAAAAAGCCTCAGTTTTGATCCTAGATCTGTAAGGTGTTCATGAGGTAAAGATGCGATTTTAATGTCTATGTCATGTGCAGCCTGTTCAAGTAGTCTGTGGTGTTTTAAAACTATGCCTAACAGAATGTGCAGGTAAGGAGGTGAGACTTTGTCTAATTATACTTGTATCAAAGGTGCATGTAATGAATTGTGATATTTGGCAACATTTTTTTGTCTCCACATTCTTGTTCAATGCAGTGTGTGTTGTCTGTGTGTAATATTGCCAATGTTCTTGATTTACAGCACGATGGTGCTATTCTTAGTGTGCGATTTGGCATCAGGTAGCACAAGCATGGGTATGTGCCTTGTGGGCCTGAAACATCAAAGACCTTGCACAGAAAGTCATAGTCACCGTTAAGGAAGACTTTGATGCTTTTGTTTTGCCAAGTGTGTGCTTCTAGGGCAACAAGATCTTTCTTGAGGTCACTGACAAGGAATCGAACTAAATTTACGTGAGTGTCCCTGACTGGTGATAAGCCACTGACTACAGTGTTTTGTTGTGCATTGGGTTTGTGTATGTTAGCAATCTGTAGTGTGAATTTAATTGAATGTTTGCCATGGTCCGCTCCCACTTTAACCCAGATCTCATCCGATAGAATTGTATTGTTATGCCAGGTAAGTAACTGTCTTTTAGAATAACAATCTAACATGTAATCTACAAAATGTGTCAAATCAACTATTCTTCCGTATGGTGCCTGAAATTTCCCATCTTCACCCAAGAGTGTTCTTTTCTCTACTGTTACATAGGTCTGTGTTATCTCTCTAGAAAATTGCCTGAGTTTTCATTTTCCCTACCTGTTTTAGTAATTGTCCCTGTTTTCTACCCTGTCTCCAGCTCAAACCCAATGCCTCTTTCTTGACTAATGTGTGTTACCCTTGATATTTTTAGCCTCTGTTTAACAGCTGCCTTTCTACAAATTGTCTGACAGAGACTTTGTGGTATTTTTTAACTCTGCAGCTTACTGTTTATCATCAGATTGGCTCCAAAGCCCTGCGACATAATGTCTAGTGCTGTGTAAAAGCTGTGCACATTTTCATTTTGTAGGTGTTTTCACTAATTGTGTGTTTTTCCTTGGTGCAACAATTCTGTGCAAGATCAATGGTTGGCCTTTTGATTTGCATTTGACAACATTTTTGTTTGGACCAATATGTAGCTTTCATTTGATCAAATGTGTGTTAAGTTCTTCTTCTTTTGGTGTGAGTGGCTGATCATGCAACTTACTTAGTGAATGGGTAGATGTGACGTCTTATTTGAACATGGGAGATGTGGAAGTGTCGACAGTCTGTGGTTTTGATGCTTTAACTGGTGTTGATGTGGCAACAGGAATAGGCACACTATCTGTTGTGTGTGTTGATGTGGCTGTGTCTTCATTATTGGTAATACTGGATGTCTGAGTATCTGTTTCTTCTTGTTGCCCTGACTTTTGAAAGGCAGTTTGTCGTGATAGACAACCACCACTTAGTTGTACCCTATGAGCACAGCATGAGCAATCATCAAGAGAATTGGCTGCATTATAGCCACACCAAATGTTTTGTGTTGCTGCCATGACATTCCGTACTCTTTCTGTTGATGTTGCACTGAGAGTTTTATTTTGTTTATTATGGCGACGCATTTGGCACATACGAATTTGGAATGTTTGTCAGCCTCGTCCTTTTCAATATTATGTCCAAAAATGAAAACAAAGTCCTTTGATAATGATTCATATTGATATGGTTTTTTACAGTTCTTTTGTTCCTTCTTTGTAAGATTTTTGTTAGTAGAAATACGGCACAGTTCATTTAAATAAGTCATATGGACGTCAAATGTTTGATCATGGTACTGCAGAAAGACAGAAAATAATACTAAGCTAGTTAAAACACATGAATTGTTTAACACTCACAATGGTTGTAGGTATGATTTTTTTTCAAAAACTACAATAGAATAATTAAAGGATCTACACAAAGTTTGAAAATTATAATAAGTCGCGCCATTTTTTTTTGTACAGTAGAATCTCGGTATAACGTACTTCCTTCGGACCACGAAATTGGTACGTTGCAGCTGAGGTCCGTTACAGCTGTGGTTTCAAAGGGAAACCACCCAGTTGATGACTTACTAAATATAAGTGCATTAGCTCATCATATTTCAGATCAAAGCAATGTGATCTGTCACGGTCTTGGTCCACATGGGTGGCTTAATTTTTATGTCAATCTTTTCTCGATTCGACCAAATCGAGTTCACAGTGGTTTTTGATAAAGCCATTTGTCTAGCAAAATCAGCCTGTTTCTATCTACATCTAATCTCAGAAATGATTGTCATTTTCTCTTGAAAAGAGAGTGAGAGAGAGAGAGAGAGAGAGAGAGAGAGAGAGAGAGAGAGAGAGAGAGAGAGAGAGAGAGAGAGA
>JAOYNN010355352.1:0-22657 GCA_025770095.1 Goniobranchus kuniei
AATGGTAAGGAGTGAATGCCTCATTTTCAAAAGCCGGTTTGAGTCCTAAAAGCTCATTTTTCATTAATTAATCCTAAACACACTGTTAAAATGAATACGCCCATGTTAGAGAGCAGTTTGTAAGAGATATTTTAGTATTTTTTTCATTGAGTTGTGTGGATTTGTTAAACAGATTAGTGGGAACAAATATGTCCCAAAATCAAATTTTTTGATTGGTTGAAGACTGCCTCGGGCTTGGTCACGTTTACAATATAAGATTATTATTAGTATTATTATTATTATTGTTAGTATTATTATTATTATTAGTAGTAGTAGTAGTAGTAGTAGTAGTAGTAGAAGTAGTAGTAGTGTTAGTAGTAGTAGTAGTAGAAGTAGAGGTAGCAGCAGCAGTAAAAGAAATAGCAGTAGTAGCAACAGCAGCAGCAGCAGCAGCAGTAGTAGTAGTAGTAGTAGTAGCAGTAGCAGCAGCAGCAGCGGCAGCAGCAGCAGCAGTAGTAGTAGTAGTAGTAGTAGTAGCAGTAGCACCATCGTCATCATCATCCCGAGCAAAGATATTTAACATAGCCTATATCTTACTGTTATGGTTTCTGTGTCAGGATCCCATTATTGTATACATCCTACCACTATTATTAGTAGCACTCTTTTTGTCCATAACAGGGAACAAGAAGGTTAACAGTAATATTGTAAGAAGTCAGACTTTTAGTGCTTTTCCAGCTGAACAAAGGGCATACGCGACTTAGAAGTGACTTCGTGTGTTACCTGTGGTAGACCACTGTGGTAGACTGCACCAGTCTCTCTACTTTTGAATAGACACAGTCTATAAAACTGATTACATAGAATCTAAGTCACACTTACATTCGCTTTAGGTAAATTGTGCATGCTTTATACTCACAGTATAATAATTATAGTCACCAGATCTTGATGGAGATGATATCTCGGCATGTATTTTACAACACTTTAGATTACAGTTTTTGTCTAGATCTAGGTCTAGGTCTAATAGTGACAGATCTAGATCTAGATCTAGAATTTGGATGTAGAAAGTTATACTGGCCTAAAATATTTTCTTAGCTTTGACTTTGAGCAGAGTATTGAAATCTTTCCACATTGTGGACATTCAGTTGTTTATGAGGACAATTTTAGGGACCAAATCAACGTTTGATCCATTCTAAGCATCTCTGTAATTCAGTTTTAGGTTTCGTGAAAGGTACAAAGGTCACACCTCTCATATATTCTCGATCGCTATATAAGGAATCGTTGTAGCAATGGCCCCAAGAGCATCTTTTAACAACCATTTTCACTCTTTTCTGTGCTTGAAAAAAAACATTGTTTGTCCACAGGGACAAGATCTAAAAATAGATTTGGAATTTCCACACTTTGTCGATAACTATTGGGGCAGGGGCTAGGCAGGGGTCATTTATGCCTTGCCCCAATTTGAAACGATCGTAAAAATACCTATATATGTTAATTTTTTTTTTATTAAAACCCACCAAGCAGACTAACATTATGTACAATAACCTATATGTAAATACTTTATGCAAGTAACAGTCAGTAGCCATCTGATTTTGAAGAAAAATAATAAAACGAATTGCTTGTTTAAAACTCAAATTTGGCTGTGGGAACCGAACTTTTTCCCGCGAAACAATGAGGGCGAGTGCGTCGGTGAATTCATATGAAATCTGCAGCCACAATCTCTAAGATTGTTTGATTTGGTCGTGTGGGTAATACTGGAGTGTTGCGGCCCCTTCTTTACAGGGCGGCCATATTGGTGATCTGGAAACCGAATTTTCGATACCCGAGTATTTCGAGATATCATTTCTCCATCTTTTTATTATTCAAATAAATATTACACAATTTTACGTTGAATTTATTCGTATTAGAGTGGTACCATATATAATTTATATAAATTTAAGTATTAATTTTGAAACATAGCTAGAGATTTATTTCTTTTCTTGCTGTATTATAAATTGCAAAGTGGAATTTTAAGGTCAAAACAGAGTACCTTAACGCTGAAAAGCACACAGCTTTGCATAAAGGTGACCCATATACGGTCGCCTTATTACAAACCACTCTTTTTAGAGTGTCTTTTGCACTTAGGATTCTAAAATCATGTTCCTTGTAAACATCTTGGTCTACCATATACTGTGATGTTATTTTACGGATTGATTTGAAAAACCTCCAAGCTACAGCAAAGTTAAAAATGGCGTATTAAGGTGACATGTCTGCATTTCATTATCATGAAGGCCAGAAGAAAATCATAGATAAGTTTTTTTTACATAGGGCATATATCTCAAAAAAGAAATTACAGGCTTAGACCTACTAGTAAGAAGTAATTTTTAGTCCTATTGCCTTATTTTACCAAATCATCTATTTTCAGGAATGAAAATTCATTTTTAAAAATTGCAAACAAAATATTATCACGAAATAAATGCGTTCTATATTTAGCACTGCAAGCTGAAAGTACCGTCTCGCTATAGTTTAGTCATTTTAGGATAGGCCTATTTGCTTTTTTAAAAACAAATTGTTATTATTATTACTTTTTTAGATCTGAGGTGCGGTCAACTTAATACTGAAATTAGTTTTTTGGAAAACATTAAGGTGACCATTTATTTGTCTATGTTTTACCAAAATATTCAGAGAAATAAACCAGTTGACTTCTGATGAAGGAAAATGCTCCTGAATGATATTTTCGAACAAACATTTCCATCTTTTGATCCGGTCGTGATGAAGCCGTCGTCCGTCTATGTGAAGAGGGATGTACACGGGATGGGTCCTGATATAACCATGTGCTCGGTTCTCCAGTAGTTTGAAAGGGGCCCGGTGTCTGCTGCACGGCCGTATTTCTGAGCACCAAACAGTTAAATCCAAACCAAACTCAAACATTTCGATATCTTATATAGTCTAGGATATACCTCTAGTCTCCTTATGACTTATTTGCAGACTACTTGCACATATGTCACCCCAATACTGAATTAGTTTGTATGTATATATATATATATATATATATTTCATATTTTTCCCACCCTGAGTTTTGCAATGTGAATCTTTCACTCGAAGAAATTTACGAGTTCGAGAGTTCCTGTCCCAAATGGCTAGGGTCTTACTGTGAAGCTCAATTTCTCTACTTTCTGATGGTGAAAACCGTTTGGCCAGGAGCGTAGATGAATCTTAACTTTACCGTGACGAACATCGGTGATAATAGGTATCGCAAAATGTTCGTAACAATACCATAATGGCGTTAAATGTGAATAAAAAAGACATGATGATAAACAGGAAAAAGAAAGACTTCATAGTTTGAACACAAGAGTTTAGTTTGATGGCAATAGAGCGACCCGTTGACTTGAGTGTATTTTTCGCCTTTCTCGCGCTAGGCCTCCGCTTTCAACTGCGTTAAATACAATGTAATCACATTGTGGTCCCGACTAGCCTATTATGCTGGGTGCTAGCTGTGTCTAAGTACGGGTATAGGCAAGGTACTCGACGGACGTAATTACAAATAGACGTTGCCTCTTTCTTTTTCCTGTCCATACGCTACCTTCTTCTTCTTTAGGTACCGCGTCTGAAACAGACATTGGCGATCATGTTATAACATGTAACATGTTATCATGTTTTTATATTCAACACAAGCACACACACTATTTACTCAAATCCATTTGATTCTTTCCTTCCCATCTACTAAGACTTTAGATCATTCATTGGGTTGGGTGAGGTGATGATAACAATGTTGGCATTGAATGTTGTCGTCACCAAGTGATGTTTGGTGTGTCAGATGTACAACACATCATTAAGTACTCATTCATTGTTACTCTGTCTTGGTTTTTTTTTTAAATTTACAATAGGCCTACCCTTTAACTCATTATACGAGGAATAAAATCCTGAGTTTTTTAATAATCACAAGCCTTGTGTATTTGTAATACATTTCTCATGTCTCAAAAACACTGTATCATAAATTATCTTACATAGATTTTTTTTTATAGATAATGCCCAAAGAGTGCTAGGCTTTTACTACAAGCAATTCGTCAATCAAAAACTCTGCTACGTTGTAAGGAAGGGATTTATTTAAATTTCAGAGGTAAAGTATTGAATATGTAAATCAACCTTTAATAAATCTACTTTCTTCAGACATTGTCATTTAATGCTAATTATCACTGACAGAGTGAGACAGGTATATTGTAGGTGCGTAACATCTGCAGCGTGGATGTTTATTAGAATTTGATATGCCCAGTGCAGTATTATTTTAGCTCGCACAGAAAAATACCTGACAGCGCTTTTTTTTTTTTTAATAGTTAAACAGTTAAACAGTTATTTCTTCTGTTGCAATCTTTGAGAAAATTGCCGGCAGGTGAGAAGAATAATGTTCTCTGCTTTTGCATGCTGTGGTCTTGTTTGAATTGATTTGTCAGTTTTGCTTTTCAAAGTGCAATTTTTGTGGGACTTGATAATTAATTACTGCATATAGGCTTTGGAGTAAGGTGGGACAATTCCACACCATACTCTGTACTCTTTTGTTCAACAGCTTGAGTCATGCTAGTCATGTCCACCTTAACTAAAAGACTAAAAAAAACATCAACATCAACTTTTAAGTTACATTTGGCAAAGTTACACAAAGAAAAAGAAATGCAAATTCAAGATTTTACATTTTTAAAGAATTTATGGAAATGATGACATTACAGGGCAATTCCAATCCCTTTCAATAGACTTTAAAAAAAACCAAAAAAAAAAAAACCATGAAAACAAATATAAACTCTCACTGCTCTCAGCAGAAGACTATTTCATAGCCTACAACTGAATGTCAAACAGATTTCTGTGCACCCTTTGGGCTGGACAAGGAGCCCAATCAGGGTCCTTGTCACTGTCATCATTAAAAAAATCGGTGTCGCTGGCAGAGTCGGGTGACGGTGGAGGCTGCGAATTTTTCTCATCGCTGTTGTCCTGGGTGGAAAGAACGGGGATGGCATTGGTAGTCTTCTTGCTCTTTCCTTTTCCTTTTCCCCTTTCCTTTTCCCTTTCCTTTTCCCCTTTCCTTGTCCTTTTCCCTTTCCTTTTCACTTTCGTTTTCCTTTTCCCTTTCCCTGTCCTTTTCCATTTCCTTTTCTCTTTCTTTTCCCTTTCCTTTTTTCTTTCCTTTTCCCTTTCCTTTTCTCTTTCCTTTCCCTTGGATTTCTTGGCAGCCTTCTCTACTTCCTCTGCCAACAGCCGCCAAATGCACTTCTCAGAAGTGAGGCTCTCCCCACATCTTAATGGCACACTGACGGTTTGCAGTTTTTTCGGTTGGTATTTTGATCATCAGGGTGATTTCAAAAAGGAGGAAGTCCTTAACTGTCTTTTTTGGGGCAGAGCGTAGGGAGTTGATGTGCCCAGACAAGCATAGGGTGACGCAGTAGGAGGGGTCGATGTGGAAGGTGCTGGCGATGACAATGGCACAGTACCTGATGAAGTAACTGGTGCGAATGACGATGATGGTGTTGCTGCAGCTGCTAACTAGTTCCAGATGGTAAATCATCATCAGCTTCTGTAAGAAGTGGCTGGTTGAAGATCTCAGCTGATTCGTAGTTGTCAACTGAGACCTGTAATGGATCAAATGGCATGATCCCACACTTTTTGAATCCTGCCTGCATGTTTTCGGGGCACATGCTGTCCGATTCCAACAGGTTTTTAAGAAGTTGAGGGAAAAGTTCTTTCAACAATGGGATGCCAAGATTTTGTCGAGCAAAGCCCACCAGGATCTTCTCCCATTTAGTTTTCACTGGACCGTAAACACCTAGGTCCAGAGGCTGCAACACATGTGTAGTGTTTGACCATAGCCTCAAGATTATAACATGGTTCTTCAGAACTTCTTGAATTGTAGCAATGTTCAAGTGTGAGGCATGGCTGTCAACAATAAGGGTGACAGGTCTTTCTGGTGGTAGAGATGGCACAAAGTCAGAAGAAAACCAATCGTGCAAACACATCCGGACAGCCTTCTGATTTGCATTACACCTTGCTCCCTCAGGTCCACTTTCTGTCCATTTGTTCCTCAGATTCATGGCTGAGTAAAGCACATATGGTGGCAGCATGAGACTGTTTGCCCTAGCACAGCCCTGTGCTATAATGCTCTTCCTGCCTGAGCCTCCGATGATTCAGTAAAGGTGCAAGATCCCCCGATCTGTTATCACCTTGATCCGCTTCGGGAATGTATACTCTCTCACTCTCAGGTTTTCCCAATAGATCATTGTCGCGCAGAACGTCTCCAAGTAGTTTGAACCAGTGTTCATAAATAAGCTTGATGGCCGATGATTTGGCCCTGGAGGATTTAAGTTGTTCTGGCAACTTTAAGTCACCTCAGGATGCCGTTTGAAGAGGCCGTTCAACCAGTCCACACCGGTCACCCCCATCAACCAATTGAGTGTCTCGACCAATCGTCTTGATGTAGTCACCTACCACTTCTTGGGTTTCTGCTCTTGTTAACCCAAAGCCCCATTGTGACAGTAGTTTCAGAAATGTCGCCAGCTCTGTCTCCTCATGTGCGGTCAGACTAGTTGGTCTGCCAGTTTCCAGCCCCTGCGTAAACAAAATAGAGGACAAAATATTAGATCAAACCATTTTGTTTCCTTTTTTCAAATTTCTGCTAAATTTTTTAAATTTTTCTGAGGGGTCAGTGTTCAACAACCCACTAAGCACTGTGTGAAGAAGTTGCTACAACTGCTACTACAGTACTACTACTACTACTTAGTAATGAAAAGCATTTATATAACACAATTTCATAAAATTAATGCCCAAAGCTTTTTACAAAGGATAAGAAGATGTGTATGAATGCCTATTACATGATTTCTGATGAATATATATGAAGGGTTTGACCGCACAACGAGATAGACTGATAAGCGTATATCATGTTCTATAAAGTGAGGTTAATATGATGTTTCAAATTTTGTATGCAAAATGCGTTAAATCCAACAGATACGGGTACCCAAACTGTAGCACTTTTGTCAAAACTCGATAAACGCCATAGTGCTTTGTTTACAAAATGCGACAAATCCTAAGGGAAATCCCCTTATGGGAACCAACGCTATCAGTGACCAATCATGGACAAGCACGCTCATACCGTCGCTATTGGTTTCAAGATGGCTGCCCCCATTTGACGACTTTTTCGAATAAGCGACTCCTTCTAAAGAAAGAATTAGAAAACCCAAGGCCAATACTCCTGGAAGAGATTCCATTAAAAAAGCAAGGTACTCTGGGATATGAAAAAAAGCAGTCAATACGATGTTCACGCAATGAGACGCATTTTTGTAAACACGGCAGACTAACTCAAGGTAAAATTAAGAACTAGATCCATCTGAACTTAGATCTAGATCTAGATCCAGATGTAGATTATTACTTTTAGATCGATTTGGACTCCAGTCTATAATAATGCTGTGATTGAATATTGACGATTCTGGTGCTGGATTTGTCTCGTTTTGTGAAGAAATTCTATAAATTTATCGCTTTTTGTAAAATAAGATTTGTTTTTTTAAAGACCAACATCAGAATTATGAACAAAGATTTTAGCTCAGTTATGTAAGATGGTGGACTATATCTTAAATATGTTATAAGCTTTAAAAGTAAATGACAACTTGATTGGTTTTTGTATGATAAGAAAATGCTTTTTTCTCAAAATGCTAAAAATGGATCTATCACATTTTGCGATCAAACCCTTCATATTTAATAACAGTTTGGAAAATTCTACTATTTGGTAACATTTTCCCATCTCCAATCTTCCTTCTCCACCCTCTTTCTCTTATGCCCACGCCCACTTCCAGGGTGGGCATCACCTCCATCGGCCAGTCTAACACGATTGCCCATCACTCTCACTATCCATCCATAGAATTAATTTGCAAAGGGCATTGTTGCCCATATAGCAAACGCGTTGTACAGTAGCTAATGAGAAGGACGTTTCATTAACATGGCAGTTAGGAGACTTCGCATCCCATCATTAGACCTACCTATGTTCAGGTACATTAGACAAAGGCTTATGGCCTCCAGGCACACGCATCTGTGCTTGCTCACAAGTACGCTTGCACACACACACACACATACAGATTCACATGGGTGCTGTCATAAAAATTCAAATGTCAGAATTTTTTTCAAAATGTAGATATCTAGAAACTCTTATTTTACGCAGGTATTATTAGGTTTTTGCAAGAACATTATCTGCTGCAGCATTTGTTTCGTTACAAAATTGTCTTGCAGAACTCAAAGATTATAAAGAATCATATGTGTGTGTGTGTGTATCAAGAAATTCAAATCAATAATGAAAACATAAGAGTTGTGACAGTTCCAATATCTTGGTTTAATGTTAACACAAGTTGGAAATATCATAAGGGAAATGAAACAATGATGTACCATGGCCCTTCAAAAACTAACGAAAATGAAGAAACTGACAAGGAAAATTCAAAAACACTAGAAAAAAGCTCTAAGATCATGTATTTTTCCAGTTGCCTTATATGGATCAGAAGCTTGGACCATGAATGAAAAACAGAGGAAATAATATCCAGCTTTGAAATTAAATGTTTCAACATTCTTAGAATCCCATGGACACAGAGAAGAAAGGAATCCATCTTATAAAAACTTGGCATTTCAAAAGAATGGCTAGTGAGTACATAAAAAAGAGAGGGTTAGCCTATTTTGGATACATCAAAAGACATCAAAGCTTGGAACTTTAAATATTTTAGGGAAGAATGCAGAACAACAGATGCCGTGGAAGACCAAAAAGAAGATGGAGTGATGACACCAAGAAAGATCTAACTACAGACCTGATAACAGCTGGAAGAATGGCTTTGGAAAGAGACCCCTTCAGGTGTGCCATCATGAAGGCGACATTCCTGAAGGAAGATGCCACCGTGAGGGAGGGAGGGGGTTGAGCAAGTATGTTGCCTGCTTCTTGGTTGAACCTTTCACACTTCCATCTGCAACAGTGCCAATCTTGACTACTGTGCTCAGTGACATATCACCCTTTGAGCCACCTGTTGAAAGGGAATATTCCAGATTCAACTATATCCAAGATGCCGTTTCACTAATAAACATTTAGTCTTAGCGACTTTGTGGAACTGTGCAGGCGACTGAAGAAATTGCTTGTCTGTTTTCTTTATATATGGCTGATGTTGAGCAAGACTCACTCTTTTTTCTATGAATTTTGTTCTGCAAGAACATTTTTACTATTATTACCCCAAAAAGTCATGAAACAGTGCATGTCAAGAGAACAAAGTTTGCAAAGTTTAAAAAAAATCAACAACACACACACACAGACACACTCAAAAATGCTGGGAGTTCCTTTCATAACATAAGAGGCAACTGACTTATGGCCGTTGTTGCATCCCAGTTCTCCATCTGTGACGCTTGGGCTGCTCTCTTTATATCTGTTGTGAGTTTTTGCTACTGTTCTCTATCTTGGGCTATTGCAGTGATCTTATCTAAATCTTCACTTAGATGGAGTTGGAATGGATGGGTAATGAGTGCGAGAGTGTTGTTACGGGCCAGCCTCTTAATTTGTTTCCACATTGGATGTAATAGGCTTGCATTGCTTTGTTTGCTGGTATTTCATTGTCTCTCCTTAGAATGTGCCCAAACAAATTCCATCAAATGCTTGTAGTATTTGTATGGAGAGGAGTCATCGCTTACCTGTTATCTGAATGAATGGTATGTGGTGTGAGGTGGTGATAACTGTTTCTTAGATAAGGGGAAGACATAGAGGATTCTGATTTCAGGAAAAATATGAATACGGATGACTAAGTATAAGAATTCCTCTGTCAAACCCAACAACCACCCATACAAGATCCTCATTGAGGATGCTGATCCACAACGACAGTTTGTCACAATTCTAAAAGTATTGAGGGACACTACTTATTCCAACTGAAACTCAATGACGCCACATTTGCTCCCTGCTTCTTGTCACCAAGGCATAGTGATGTGATGTCTGGATTGGACTGGGGACATTTTCAAATGGCATTAAAAAAGTTGCCGTTGGTCGTAGAAAAAATTTTATAACGTCTTTTAATATCGATTTTGATACGTTATCGATACTTTTCCATGACCAAATACTGATATATTCTTATTCCAAAATTGTTCCAGATATATCAAATGTTGCAGCAAAAACATCAATATATCAGTATATTTCAATGTAGGTTAATTCTTTGTCGATATCCAAAACTTTCTTGCTTGTAGTGTGAGTGAGTGATGTATAAGGTAATAGAGTTAGGCCTAGGTTTTTTAAAATCCTGGCGAGTTATACAACATAATTCTAAGAATCTGAATAGTATCAATATTGGTATCAGGAAAACAAGACCATTTTTCTTCACCATCTCTAGTTCCTTTGTAGTTTCAATTGTCGTAGTCTGCTCTTTCTGAAAATGCATTGGCAGTGGAGATATCGAAATATCAATATATATTTCTGGCTGCTTCGATAATCGATATTTTAGAAAATATTGTACATATATATCGAAACTTTAATGTGATATGCCTACCACATCTACCCACATGTATGTTATCAAATGCATGAATAGTTAAGTTAATTATTATTAATAGTGTTATTATTATTATTATTACTACCGTAAAGTTTGGACTATAAGGCGCACCGGTATATAAGCCACACCCCCTATTTCTTTTTTTCTTTCAAGAAAACGACTTTTTTCTTTGCATAAGCCGCACCTGTGTATAAGCTGCACTTAATTCACTCAGAACAAAAATCAATATTGAAGCCGTCAAAACCTTCATCTTCTGTATCCATTTTGAAGAGTTGTAACACAGCTTCTTCTGACAGCGTTGGGAGCTGAGATGACATTCGTAGTCGAAAAGAGCCCCAACACACCAAATAATGAAATCTTCTGACAGTGTCACTGTCACCAGCCTCGTTTTCACTTTCTTCACTGTCACTGGGCCTATCTTATAGTGCGCAGGTTGCCGATCCTTTGCTCCCTCGAACTCGTTTTGAAACAATAATGTTAATAATAATACAGCAGATAGAATCTAGATCTAGATCTAGATCTAGAATTACCAACAGAATTATTGTGGAACCGAACAATGATGCATCGAAGGCTAAGCGAAACAGACTTGTCTAGATCTAGATGTAGATCTAGATCAAGGTCGAAGTAGATCTAGCCTAGACGGTCTGTGTTTGTGAATGACTTTTTGGCACTCGTCATCAAGGATTCCCACTCGATCAGTATCACAGTGTGTACTATTACTAGGCTTCTAGGCCTGTGAGTTGCCTACTCTGATAATAATATGGAGCAAACGGCTTGAATTGAGTAAACTCTTAACGATATTCATTGTATAATCTGAATTGAAGGGTTGATAAAAGGAAATAGATTTTGATAGATTTATGT
The DNA here is from genome assembly GCA_025770095.1 of Goniobranchus kuniei. Taxonomy (NCBI): domain Eukaryota; kingdom Metazoa; phylum Mollusca; class Gastropoda; order Nudibranchia; family Chromodorididae; genus Goniobranchus; species Goniobranchus kuniei. Next base: position 11,337 of record JAOYNN010355352.1, read on the forward strand.
AAGAAGCAATCACTTAATTACATGTGGGTGGGGAAAATGAAAACTATTTGTATAAGCTGCATGGGTGTATTAGCCGCAGGGTCAGCAACAGGAGAAAAAAATTGCGGCTTATAGTCCGAACTTTACAGTAGCTGGGGATACCCAGCTTCGCTCGGGTTTAGGACAGGGTAAAATTGAATGATCACTGCCCAGGTCCAAAAAGAAGAAAAAACAACAAAAAACAAAACAAAAAAACCCCAAAAAAAAACAAAAAACGGGCAATCAAAGTATTTGAACCCTAAACCCTGTGATGATATGCTTGAGGCTCTACCAACTGAGCTAACAGTGCGCTGTACAGCTCTGTGCAATAAAACTGTAGTTTGGAAGATACAGATCATATGATTTCAATTGTCCCCAAATGATGGAAGTTGAATTAATAAAATGGGTTTCCTTCATACATGTTTGATCCAAATGAAGACACCACACCTTTAGCCTACATTTCATGTTATGGCTACTGGCAAAGTTTCATATCTTTTCATTGCGTAGTGTCTGAGAATGTACTGCTCGTATATTCAGCCTTAGCTTTATTAGTACAGTGGTCTGCGCTTAACATCCACATCCTCGGGAGATGGAGAAATGTGGATGTTAAGCCCGATGTTGATGTAAGAAGGAGGGAAAGGGAGCAGCCTATTTTCCCATGACATTGCATGTAGCTAAATGAAAGAATGCACAATTCTAAAGAAAAGGTGTGGCCAATGTCATTGTGAGCTGTGAGCAGATTAAGTACTGTTTGGCTTACCTGTCAATCATTGTCCAGACTAATAAAATGTGGCTATGACGATGGACAATGAAATGAACAAACAAGCAACAATGTAACATTGCTACATTCAGTGGGTGGGCAAGGAAGGACGGGACGGTGTCAAAATTTGGCCTTCTTTTGTATGGACGATGAACTGGCGCCATGTTCTCACACTGGCCAGCACTTGTAAACTTACAGGTTAATTAATCACTGGCCAGATTATTAGCATTATGCATTCCCCTTATTCGGCATTTCTGAAGAGTAATGCTTATCAATGGGTGGGCGGGGGTCCTTAACTGGTGTCATCGCCTACCTGTTGTCTGTATGAATGGTTTCTGATGTGAGATGGTGACAAGCGACTTCTTTTGTTGTGGAGAGGCACGTCTGAAATGTAGGCCCTCCAGGCTATCGATCCTTTGTTGTTCAGGAGGGAAAATATAATTCAGCGTTCTCCCTCAATGTGGATGTTAGACATAGTAATGGGGAAATGTGGATGTTAGAGGGGTAATTTTTAAAGACAAAATTCCGTATCCAAGAGAAATGTGGATGTTAGGCGGGTGTGGATGTAAGGCGGGTGGATGTTAAGCGGAGACAACTGTAATTGATAACTTTTAAGCTTACCTTTCAGAGGGATGGAATTCAGAATCTTGAAAAATTTGTCAATTAGCTGTGCCAGAAACTCCCGTTCAAATTTCACAGATTTCAGCTCTTCAGCAGTAAGTTTAGTATCTTTCTTCTTGATAGCATTGTAAAATTTCTTATATTTTGGATTTGCTTTGAAAAGCATTTCTCTTCGACCCTGGATAAAGAGTAAATCAAACAGCAAATAAATATGCTGAACAAGTTGACATTTAATCAAAATAACTCTCAAGACTATTGGCCAATGATCAGCGAGTAAAGTATGCCCTTAGGCCACTGATAATATCTCTCTACTGACAGAAATCAGATTAGCTCCAGCATTTCCACAGAAAGTGTTAAAATATGAAATTGAACACTCTAGACCAAGCATCTCACAATCTTTTCTTTTAGTTTAGTAATGTAGTGAGAATTGGTTTGGTCGAATGTTGAAATAAAATTTTTGCTTGAATTTAGGTCAAATATATATTTCTTACCTTATATATTTCAAGTATCATTTGCATGGGTTTATATTATGGACCTTTGTAATTATTCTGAATGTAAATCTTGCGATAGATTTTCAGGAATTTAGATTCCATATTAAACATTAAAAATAAAAAGTAACACACCTCAAGAAGAGTAGTCCAAATGGGAAGAGAGACCAGCCTTTGAACTCTATCTCTTATGAGGTCAACCTCCTAAAATTTGTTGGAAGAAAAGAAGACTGATGAAAATCATTCTAGCAGTTGAGGCTCCATGTGAAATCTTCATTTTAAGTAACAATATATCATTCAAATAAGAAAATGCTAATGAGTAAAATACAATAAGACATTCTCCCACTATCCCCCATAAAAAACAATGTCAAAAACTCATAACTGGAATGATGGGAATATAAAAAAGCATCAACATCCTTAACTTACCAGACTGTTGAAGCAGTGAATGAGAAATATAAGGAGTACAGCAGTCTCCTTATAAGAAAGAGCCTTTGGACTAAGACAAAGCTCAAGGACATGTTGGAAGAAACAAGGGAAAGGCTCAGGGTTGGACTTGAAGCCCTGCAATGTAAACAAAGTATAATGATAGACATCACTCCATAATAAAAAGACTGCTGCTATTCTTAAATATTGATATATTGCTCATGAACAATTAAAGAGTATTCGAAAAAGAACACGTATGACACGGTGGTCTGTTTGTAAGAGATCGCTAGCTCAGACGCCGGTTCACCAAGGATACTGCTGTTTCTGAGAAACAAAATTGTCCTGACTTTAAATGTTACGCAAAAGAGATTGCTGTGATATCACTTTGAATCTATACACGCAAAAAAATTCTACTCCACCCACAATTACTCCTCCATTTAAAGTGAAATGATAAAAGGACTGCCTGACAAGGCATAGGTTTGTACATGCATTATGTAACTAGGCATTACATATTATATGCAAACAAACATTTGCAGGTTTAACTTCATTTACAAAACTTCTGCAACATGACAAAGCGGCACCAAACTGTCTGCAGTCAGATCGGTGGACATTAAGCCACTTCGATTACCATTTAACAACTGAATGTTAGCTGTCCAAAGGATGGTCATGCACATAGGTGACCAGCCAAATCAAAAGAAGCCTCATGTCACAGTTGGTACTTTTGAGATATGAACCAATATATTTCACACATAAAACACTCTACATTAAATTCAATAGTCCTTTATTCGTCCCCAAGGATGAAATTCATTTTTAAATGTGTTATAAAAGTTAATCACAAACATAAAATAGGAAGTAAAAAATCAAACGTATTATAATATTGGGTAAAAATGTCTAAAATTAATATGCTAAGATTATGGAATCATACAACAAACTTGAAATGAATTTTTGTTTAAAAGTCTTACTCCAAAGGGTGAAAAAGTATATAAATAACGCTTTGTTTTGGTACTTATGGAGGTATATCTTTCATGTCTTTTTGGTCTAGATTTTGTAATGTGCTTGAGATTTTCCTAAAAGTTTCTCTGACGAAAAGATTCTCAATAAAACCAACACTATCTACAAACTTAGCAACTGACTTGATCAGACTATTTAATTTCTTTACATTGGCATTATCACAAAAACACACACTCTATGAGACAGGAAACACATACCTCCCATGCCGGAACTCTTTCTCTGAATTTCTCATTGATGACTGCTGCAATGGACATTACATGGCTTCTGGAGGCCTGAGATTAAGGTGGAACAAAATTTTACAGAGTAAGTATCTGCACTGTTAAAGTGAAAAATTAATACAAAAAGTAGTGTGCAACATTTTCTGTCAAAGAACGATATAAAATTAATCAATTCAGCACATACTTGCAGCATATGGATTTATTGCCATCGACGCAATCTAATTTTGACAGTACATCCCACTTAAAATGACTTACGAACTGATCTTTTTTTTTAATACTTTGAGAAATAAAGGTCAATCATGCAAATTCATACTCATATAAAACATTACAAAATTCAACAGAAATCAGTTATGCTAAGAAGAGAAAAATAACAATTTTAATTGATAGACATAAAAACGTTGGCTTTAAGTAGTGAATAGCATTGAGTTTTAATACATTTGAAGAAGTAAGAAGCACAATGTTATTTATTATTGTAATATAAAAGTCAATGTCTAGTCATCTTTCAACTGAACACACATACCTGATTCTTATCATAATTGGGCCATAAATAATTTTCCAGGTAACGACTAAATTCAAGCATCATTATACGCTTTGAAGCAAAACTGGAATTGAAGAAAACAGAAATCACAATATGAAGCCATGAAAATTTGATAAATTAAGCAAACATAATATACATTTTATTTTTAAATTTATAGAATATTTATATATTTTTTGATCTTTCTCAAAATCCACAAACCCTTCAGGGGAACACAAATGTAAGTCTCACTCTATTTATTTCAGGCAATTTAAATCTTGCCTCTAATCATAATATTTTAATGAAATTACATTTTTTGTGGGGCATCCCGGTTGTTACTGGTATTGAAAATGACAATATCATGTTGAATACAACATGTATTTTGTGTTAAAATTGACTTAATTCCAGTCCTACTCACTTCGATCCCACCAGTTCCCTCTGGTAAATTTCATCAACAATCTGAAAAATTTACAAACATTTTAAAATTTGAACAATGTATTCCAACTTCAGACACCAATATCTAAATCTAAACAACATATCAAAAACTGAATCTATGGCCCATAAACCCTTTATCACAAAAAAACAACCCTGTTATCACTGTTTTCATAGAGTTGCTACAGCACAAAAAAAATATAATACATGCTGCCCGTCTTAAATCCAATATGCACTATGAACTAGTTACTGGAGAAAGACTGGTGACGGACTCTGTTATTTCAATGCAGTGGTTTTAAAAACTATAGAAATTTCCACCCAGAACCAGACTTTACATCTAGATAATCTTATCTAGACCTAAATGGACCTGGACATATGGATATTCCTATAGGGAGTGTTAATCTAAAATAACTTATTTTGCTATTTTGACGTGTTAGAATCTAGATATTGATCTCAATCTAAATGTCTTCCAAACAGTGCAGCCAGGATCATCACAAGGATGAAATGCATTAAGCACATTACGCCAATCTGCATAATCTTCACTGGTTACCAATTTAAAAACAGATTGAGTGCAAAAGTTGTCCCTGACTTATGCATAACACAGCACCTGACTATTTAAAAGAAGTGATACCATTGTACGAACCATCACAGTCACTTCCGTCTGACTCGGATCTGTGCCTTCACCTTCCATCATCAGTGGAAGAGACAAATAAAGCAAATTGTGGCTTCAAATCCTTTTTAAAAAAAACCTGCACCAAAATTATGCAATAACCTACCACTTCTTCTTCTTCTTTCAGCTTGTCCGGCTGTATGCAAAGTTGCTGTGTTGAATGCCACAGCCCTATACTTTCCGGTCCATTCCATCGTCCTCCTACAGGCCTCATAAACTCTCATATTGTTCTTAACTCTATCATATTCAACACCCATCTACCTACACAGTCGTCCTCATATCTCCTGATGTGTCTAAACTATTGAATTCTGTCATACTTTCCACTCTCATTATTGTGCAGAACTTATCATTTGATGCTTCATCTCTTTATGTCCACCCAAGTGACCATCTTAACATTCTCATCTCCGCCACTTCCAGCTCTTTGTCCTGCCTTTTTGTCAACGCGTCTCCAGTCTGTAAGACATTGCTGGTTTAATCACAGTTTTGTATACTTTCCCTTTCAATCTTCCAATGGAATACCCTGCCACAATCCATCCAAAAATCTGACAATGTCTCGATGTTCAAGAGAAAACTGAACATTAGCACCTCTTTTTTTTATTATTTCATTGTGACCATATCAACATGGTATATTAATTTATGAGCATAGATCTTGTCTTCTTGATGACATAAATTAATTTCGTATAACTCTTATATTAAAAAGTAAGTTCACTCCACGATGTTTCCCACAATTTGTTAATACATTGATGGGTGTTTAACACATGTTGGTCCATAAACTTACTCAAGTTGTAAGTGTCAATTGCACCTACAAATTTCTGCACCATTAAATGCAGGTTAACGAACCAATCAATGTCAAAAACTGTATAATAAACAAACAAAAAATTCATACATCCTGATTTTTTAAAAGTGTATTCATGCCCACCATAAATGTTCAAGTCAAGTAGGAGCAAAACTTTAAACAGTTTTTATAAAGTACTCATCTCACCTCTGGTGTAAATCTTACACCTTTAGCTTTAGCTTCTGCACTCCAATTCTCATAGGCCACCTATTACATAGAAAAAGAAAGAAAGAAAAATGAGCCAAGGAATCTTCCTACGAGGAAATACAGAATCTTCAAACAATATTTAACAGCAACATAATCATTTCAACAGATAATTCATTTTCCTGAACATAGTTTCCTGAACTATCTCACTAAATGAAGAAGTTTTTAGAAAGTAAGAGATACTTAAAGTAATTCAATGACAACACCGATGTCTACAAAATAACCGTCTTCTTTCAGCTTATCCCAATTTAGGGTTGTAAGTAATCTGTTTTCAAACCTACTAAATATTTTGGCAGGGGTTTTATGCCAGATGTCCATCCGGACACACCCTGCCTTGGGCTCAGAGATTTATGAAAGAGGAGACGAAGAGAGAAAGGGAGTGAAGGTGAAAATAATTCTGCCTATAAGACCAACTCTTTACAATCAAAATGCTAGGTATTTCTTTAAATTCACAAGTACATGTAAGACCTCCAATTCCACATAAATATATGTGCCGAGCTTTGAACCCCAAATACATCAATGCCCATAATTTGATTTTTTAAAATTTGCTCACACTATTTCTAATATATTATCAGTGCACCCTCCAAATTCTACATTAATACCTTCAGTATATTGCGAGGTATGAATACCTTATGAGAAGAAGTCCGAAATAGAAATATTGAACTCAAGTCCAGTTTCAACTCAGGCACCTTGCAATGCTTCAAGTTCTATAGAAAAAGTCAATTATTTTATTTTAAACTTTTACATCCAGTAAACTAAACCCAATCCTTTACCTTTGACAGCGAGTGTTATGTCAACTTTAGGACATGACAGCGCTCCCGAAAAAGGATGAGATTGACAAAAGTTAAAATATCAGAAATATTATATTTTACCCTTACACACCAATTTTTTTCTTTCTTTGACAATATCTAAAGCCACAGTTCCTTCCTATATGGAGTCTACTTCAAAGTTTCTAAACTGTAAAGTATAGCTAAATTAGACTCCTTTATTTGTGAAAAGAAAGAAACAAAAATAGAAAAAGTTACCTCTGTTATCCTGTCTTCTTGAATTTGTTCCACTGTCAGTGCTCCATATTTCTGAGATTGTTGTTTGGTAGACTTTTCATCAGGAGGCTCAGTTTTAACAGCTGAAGTATCCATTTTGATCCTGTGTGACAAAGAAATGACTTGAATACTTCACTGGTGACTTAAAAACAATACTGTGTGAGATACAATATTCTTTTCTATTTTTAAAAAGAAGAGATATGGTCACTAGCTTTATTGATGCCTTGCTATCACTGTAAATTGTTATTTCATTTGTTTTTATATCTATCTAAATAATCATCATCCATGATGAGTCAGAAAACCTCTAAATCCTCCTTCTCTTAATCCTGCACTGCTGGATGGAAGGCATTCTAAACAATTCAAATATTCATGAGCTAATGAGCAGGAAACACAATGTAAAGTTAATTTTCAAATCCATCTAACTTTGAATCTTTGTCTTAAAAAATAAGCTGCCCTGGGCACAATGCTTACATATTCACATAACATGGTTCCCCCCAAATCACCCCTCGAAGTGAAAAAGGTAAAATCATCCTTATACTGGAGAGTAACTTAATTAAGTATTATAATTGTTTCATGTACTATTATACTAAATATAGTTATATGTATAATAAAATGATATAAATAGCTTCATTTTCATAATGTGCTATCAGATGTTTTATCTTGATGGGGGGCTCAGAGGCTCAATGGTTAAGGCGTCGGCTTGGGAACGGCAGTTCCTGGGTTCGATTCCCATCAGCGACTACTTGTGTTTTTTCCCTAAGCAAGAAAATTTACCCTAATTACTTCACTCGACTCAGGTGTTCAATGAGTACCTAGCAATAGGCTGGTATTGTTGTGCAAAATTACTTATATACCCCCAAGGGGTATGCCTGCTAGGGAACACTTGTAAAGCGCTTCAAGCACATAGTGGATTTAGCACTATATAAAAGCTCACAGTTTTTGAATTCCCTTCTTGACACAATCAAACAGTCTCAATTCTTAATCAACACAATGAGATCAATTTCAATTGATGCAATTCTTGTGTCTCTACTTTGCCAATAATATCATTTTTTAATACTCTGCACAGAAGCATCTTACTATACTATAACAAAGCTAAGGCCAAATTTGCGAACAGCATATCCTCAGACACTACGCAATGAAAACATACAAAACTTTACCAGTATCCATAATATGAAACATAGATTTATGATATAATATCTTCATTTGGATCAAATATGTAAGAAGAATATCCATTTTATTAATTTAACTTCGATGCGTTGAGGTCTCCTGAAATGATATGATCTGGAACTCACAAATTATACTGTTCCATTTCACGGGGCTACAGAGTGCACCGTTAGCTCAGTTGGTAGAGCATCAGGCATAACATCACAGGGACTACATTCGAATCTGTTGGTGACCCTTTTTTTTTTTTTAAATCTCCACAGTTCATTTGGAGTAATCTTTTTCATTTATAATTAAACTTTGTTTTCTTTCTAAGAACAAATTCAACATAATTTGTGTATTTCATTTCTGTATAGGCTTAATCCATAATTAGAAAGTTTGCGCATTTTTTACATGCATGTGGGCAGTAACTGTTCAAAGTAGTGTAACTTACATAATATAAAAGCATGTCTGTGGGACAGGAAGAGAAAACGTGTAATTCAATTCATCAAGCGTAAAAGGACAAGATTAGTGTTACTTATAAGATTCTCCCTTATTTTGATAGCAGCCAAGACATTGTGCCACTGAAGGCGCTGTTATACTTCATGTTTTTCCTAAAAAAATTTAATGTCTTGACGTAACTGAATGCAAGTTCGTCTGTCTGAAGTGGTGATGAAACATTTTCTTCATTTTTTCTCATACGGTGATAATGGTCTTTGGACCAATGTACAGCATTCATAGCCGATGTTTAACCGCGCTTATTAGTATTAGTACTTAGCAATTTACTACTGCCCTGTCCGACAAATAAAACAGTTTACCAAATTCGTTTGTAGGTAAACACAATACATTGTATCATTATAACTCTTTTTTATCATTATATTTGCATAGCCAGTGGTAAACACAATACAGTTTGTATAACTTATTTTTAGCATTATATTTGTGTGGCTAGCTTGGTTAGGCTTTTGGACAGAAGAGTGATTATTCAATTTTACCCTGTCCTAAAACCCAAGCGAAGGCTGGTATCCCAGCTAGTCTCTATAAATAACTGAGAACAGCTAACTACATCTGTCACTTCTCCTCTTAAACTGCTAGCCGTTTGCCCATGAAATTTTAGTCTACGACTAAAGCAGAACCTGGAAATTTTCAATTTCAGACCCAACAGATAACAAATGAATACCACTAATACTTTTCCGATCTATTAATATATAGAGCGATTTATTTAACAGAAACAAAACTATACCAACTTCCCGTTTGCATTTTCAAACTATATCTTCTCTGATACAGCAAAAAATTAAGCAAGCGCCCGGTTCACACAATTTTATCTGAGGGAAAAGCATCACATTCTCTTTGTGGTCAATATTTTTTAAATTTAGAAAGCAAGGGTTTGTGCAATCCTCTTCAATTCATTAAATTTCTTATTTTCTTATTCAGAGCAAGTTTTAATTAACATTTCATTTCTGTATTATCTATAATTTAGGAAAGTTATGAACCGTTGTGTATTTTCTACATGCATTTCAGCAGTAACTGTTCAAAGGAGTGTAAATTTCATTTTATAAGATCCTCCCTTATTTAAATCATGGCCAGGCCATGCACTTCTGCTAATATATTATATAATAGGCTTGACTTCTGACTCCCAATCTAGATCAATGAGATATAATATCTCACTTGTCATTTCTTTAAGTTGCCACAGGCCCACTATGCAAATGTTTTTTTCACAGTACGCCTACTTACTAAAAATTTTGGCCAAGCAAAGAGTGACTCAATGGTGATTGTTAAAACGTTTTGAAATCTTTGGGGCAAGCGGAAATGATGTTCTGTGGGAGTTTGTTCGATTGGATGATTGAGCGAGGGTAGAAACTGTATTTGTATAGGTCTGAGGCTGTATGAATTTCAAATCATGGTGGTTTCTTGTTGATTGGCGATTTTGTTGAGTGTTGAGGTGTGCAGGAAGCAATAGAGATGTTTCTTGTCGATGCTGTATTTTATACATCAATGTCAGACATGCCTGTTCCCTTCTCGGATGTAAAGGCGCCCATTGCAGTTCTTTGATAACATTGGTGGCGCTCCCCCTCTCCATTGATTTTCAATTTGTACAAACCTTGTTGCCCTCATTTGCACTTTTTCAATGTTTTCAATTTGGGTTTTCAAATGAGGGTCCCAGGTTGTGTGGGCGTATTCCAGCACAGACCTTATGGGAGACATGTAGGCCTGACATTTGACAAACTGTGGACATTGGTGTAGGTTTCTTTTGATGAAACCAAGGGACCTATTTGCTTTTGTTATGTGTTTGTTATGTGCTTGTGATTGTTTGGTTTTTTTCTATTGTGACTCCAAGGTATGTTATGCTACCACACAACTGATAGTTTGGCACTGCATATTGTTGTCAAATAGCCCAGTTGCCTTTTGCTGCTGACCATCATTATTTGGCATTCTGATGGATTAAATTGCATCTGTCTTTTCTGAGACTATTTGGTGAGAAGGTCTATGTCTCTTTGAAGAGCTTCCCTATCGTCATCAGAGTGATTTTACGGAATAACCAGCTACCATCAGGAAGCAGAGGAGGGATTTTGTCCAGAGGGATGATAACACGAATATAGTACTCACACTTGAATGCAATATCATCTTTTCACTATCTGACTCCAAAGTCGCCATGGTTACCCTTGAAATGGCAATGTGCAATCAACAATGTAGAGCAATAGGACCCACATGACAACTTTTTTGACATTGGAAATAAAAACCCAAATCAAACAGTACTTGTATCAGTTTAACCCACGCTCCCTCAATGTCAAATTGTAATACAGAACCCTGATCGGGTCAATTTTAAACCGAGAATTAGTACAAGTGATACTGGAATATTGACGGCTCATATTACGTCATGAGAACTGGAAGAAAATAATCAATTTTGATTACTTGGAAATCGGAATCGACAACGTATTTATTACGA
>JAOYNN010355353.1:0-15506 GCA_025770095.1 Goniobranchus kuniei
AGAGAGAGAGAGAGAGAGAGAGAGAGAGAGAGAGAGAGAGAGTGAATTGGTGGTGGGTTTGTTTTCGTCTTGCAAAAGTCCAAGTCATAAAGAAGTTTTACTTTTGAGGTCTATTTTTGGTAGGTTGGATCAATTTGTGTTTTTGTTGCGCTTTTTTTTTTTTAAAGTGTGGAGGGGTAGATCCTATTTTGTTGTTTTATTGTGCACGTAAATGTATGTATGTATGTATGTACGTATATGTATGTATGCGTGCACGTATGTGTATGAATGTATGTATGTATGTATGTATGTATGTATATGTATACATCATGTATGCATGTATGTATGTTGTTTGTATGTCGTACTAGCTGGGTACCCGTTCGATGGACGGCGATCAAAGATGTGTGTGTTGTGTTGACATTTGTTCATTTTGAGCTTATATGATATTGCAATGGCCGTCACCTAATTAATGTGCTACAACACTCTTGTAAACTTAATTTGTACTTAAGTATGGCCTCCCATTCATATTTTTAATAAGTAGATATATTACATCCACCTATATACGTTTCGACTTCAATGTATTGCAGGTTGTACTCTGTGAGTGTTGATGGGAAGGCAAGAAAAAATTGGCAGAACACAAATACATTGTAAAAAAAATTACAATAATGCGGACACATTCAATCTCCCCCAAAAAATCGTTCCGAGTTGGGATCGAACTCCGTCAAAATAATCAACAACTCAGTGCATCAGCACACTGCACTATTTAAACACTGCTATGGTTTTGGGGATTTTAAAGGTGTATATTTTAAAAGGCAGTCGAAAAATTGGCATTATAATCGCTCATGTGCAGAGATCGTTTTAAATGAATTTTTGCTTATAAATGCGAAAGTAAGGTTGAAAGTTTTGGAAGGGCGTTTTCTGACAACCTAAGGCTTGATCCAGATCTAAGTCTAAGGGTAAGTTTCTCTTTATCAATTCATTCTGTCTCCAAACATGTCCAAAGAACCTCAACTGTCTTCTTCTGAGGTTTACCAAAAGTTCTCTATCTCTACCAATCTGTTGCAACACTTGAATGTTTGACACCTTTGCCTTGCAGGACATTTTCAAAATACTTTTGAATAACCACATTTCAAAAGCTTCTGGACGTTTGTAGCATTGCATCCAAAGCCATGTCTCACACGCATAAAGCAGTGTTGATAAAACATGGGCCACATGTAGTCTTGTTGACAATGAGTTTCAAATTTGACAAGACAGGTCTCATTATGTGGAATGTTTGCTGTGCTATTGCTATTCTCTGCTTTATTTCCATTACATCTGTGCTGCAGTCGTTTGTAATGATGGTACCCAGGTAGTGAACTTTTTGAACTTGTTTGATATCTTCACATTTACTTGAAAGATTGAATGCGAGACTAGAGTCTTCTTTATGGACCGACATACATTGTTTTCTTCACATTGAACTTGTGTCTTTATGCTCCACTTACATTGATCAGTATGTTTTGAATGTCTTCCTTAGACTATGCCATATGGTGTCATCTGCGTATCTTATATTTGTTAAGTTATGACAACCAATGCTTACACCTTTCATTTCAAGCAGGTCATTAGATTTTTTTTTAAATCTGAGCTTTCACTTGGCACTAAATCCACTAAATGTACTCACAGCGCTTTACAAAAGTGTTACCCGACAGGCCTTTTTTCAATCAAATACCTTCTCAATTCCATGTGGAGTATTCAGAGATGCAGCTATTTTACAGGCGCACTTGCTCTAGCGTACTGACAAGATCTTCATCTGCCTATGGTCGGATACTCAAGAACACCTGAGTGGTGTGAGGAAAATAAGTGTAAGTAGCCTTCCCCAAGGACTAGACAGTGCCATGATGCGGCGCTGCTTTTTACTTGAAACCTAACAGTTACAAGTCCCATACCTTGACCTCACAGCCACGCTGCCATGCCTAGGGACAAACATTGAAACGTTAAAATGAGAAAACAATTATCTTTACTCGAAACACAAAGGCTTGTCAATTAAATAAAAAATTCAAGACAATTATTGATGTCAAGAATGGAAAAAACAACAACACAACATTCACATAAATACACAAATTAATCACCTTGACACTGAGCTTTCAGGGTTCTTCAATCAGTTTATTGACACATGTCATAACATGATTCAAGATACACAAAAAGTACAATAATTAAATATTTTCACAAATACCAGTCTCTAAGTAAAATAAATAAAAAAATCAAGATCAAGCCTAGACCAATCAGCTGGTATCAACTGTACCAAAATAAGGATAAAATGTCAAAAATTAGTGAGCCTAATAAGGTGAAAGAACTGCCATTGCTTGATTTCAAAATTAACTTCTCAAAGATATTATCAACCCTGATCCATGAATTTATCAACCCCTTTAATTCTTTAGACTCCGAATCAAAATATAAATAAAACACTGAATTTGGACCTTCCCTGAAAAATGTTGACAAGACATTTTCTTCAAACACAGAATGAAGTGTACCAGACAACTTTAAATCCCCAGACATTGTAACAAGTAAGAAAGCAGATTATCAAAGACTGTAGAAATATATTATATATTACACAAGTCTACTCTTGAGGACAGTCCTCTAAGAAAATAAAGATGAACACTACAAATAAAAAACAAAATGATGAAAGTACAAGCAGTACAAATTTTTCCTCTCTTCCCCACAAATTCTAAGCCAGCCAAGAGATTTAAACAGTCAATGTACTGGATGCACTCAAATATTTCTTGCAGTGACAATAAGACTAATAATTTCTGTTTCCACGATGGACTAATAATTTCTGTTTCCACGATGGTCTCGATAGTCACGATGATCCCGATCCCTATCTCCACGATCCCCACGGTTTTGTCGTCCACGGCCACCTGAGGTTTAGTAGATATGAAAAGTAAAGAGAAAACACAAAAGATTTAGTTACCTTTGTCATTGCAGACAATACAAGTTTGTTTTAGTCTATAGGGTACTACCAACATATGACTACTACATCACACAGGGCCCGCGGAAAGATAAGGTGATAGGTTATTTAAAAAGAAGAACAGAAGAAGCAGAACTTTTTTCAGAAGAGGAAAGGAAATTACCAAAGAGGAAAATAATGATTTTAAATAAGAAGTAGACTATTAATAAATAAATATTGTAATAGTAGATAACTAGATGGAGTATTTATGATTTGCAGCGAATGAAAAATGAAAGGAAATTTAGCAATTCCCAATTTTCTTCTCTTCTGAGGTAAACTTCTCCTTTTCCAGGTGTTGTTGTTTTTTTTTTTTATCTATCGTGATAATTTTCAGCCATAAATTTTTTTTCCCTCTAAGGGAGTTAGCAAAAGTACAATGTGTCATTTGCCATCATATGACTTGGTACTGCATTGACTACAGATCAAAACAATCATTCGTGGGCCCTAATCTGTCAGTCCTGCCTACTTAAAAATGAGCTTTGCAATTGCATTGATAACCTTGTGCCATCTGGTAATTTGTTTACATCTCAACGTGCTACAAAGCCAAAGATGACAATATGACCTAGGTTGAACAACAGTCATGCACTCCCATGGCCCTGGCTCAATGAAGTGTAATACGACCACTGCCTGGATCATGCTGAAATCCAATGACTGCTATACTCACTTGACAATCTTGACATTTGTAACATATGAAAGATAAACATGTTGTTCATATTTTCCATCAGATCTCTTTATGTTGAAATGAAATTTATATCATCTGGTTTAAGTAAATTGCTAGTAAGCACTTTGACGAATGACAATAGTACACAAACACTATAGCACCCTAACAACTACCTTTAAAACTGTTAATTTTAAAAATGTAACCTTTTTATAGATACTCAATGTACACTCTTTATATCAACTATATAATCCATAATAAATACTCTGACTAAAAAAAAATTAATATCAATGAAATCAAAATTGGAGATAAGACTTTAGATTCCCAGAAGAAAAAAGAAAACCTACCCCACTGTTGTTGTTGGTTCTGGTACTGATTTTGATCTGAAAGAAGAAACAAGGACAGATTTTAGGATAAGCATTCACCAAATACTACATGTATAAAAATAAATAAGATTCTTTCAATTAAAAAAGAAAAAACAAAACAAAACAAAAACTCCCACTACAATGCATGCACCCAAGACTGTGGTGACAAAAAAGGGACTTGTGATGTGGTCAATGTTGTGAATGTAGACAGGATGAAACAAGACAGTGTCTGCCATATGTTAAAAACACACATATCGAGGGCTGGCTACCAGAGCACTATATGTTTAAAATTTATCAGACAAATGTATGCCCACAGAAGAAAACTTTGCTTTTCAAAGATAAGTGGTAGTGCTAATTTCAAGTTTATATTATTGGAGCAATGGACTAAATCATGAAAAAGATAATCTACTGACAAGATGTTAGGCTTCATTACATCTAAATATAAAAAATATAAAAAAATATACACATTGTTCTGGTTACTAGGCCACGAAATATTAGTATTAAATTCATGACATAATGAGTTAGCTGTACCAAAAACGATATTTCTAGGCTACAGACTACACGGAGGAGACAATATATAAAATGAGAAAAGTAGAAATATACATTGTATAGGGAATTAGGGAGTCATTTCCCTTTTTATTTATTTTTATAAAAAATTGTAAATGCTATAGCACTTTTGTTATCATTATACAAATGAGCTGTTTCTGTTTGTGATATATTATGTAAATTGTCAGTTGTATTACATTACGATACTATAAGAGAACCCGTACATAAGGGGTTTATAACAATGTCGCACGACAATACCATGTGCTGATCCCTGTGATTACAGATATTTATTTTAAGAGGGAGGCTGACTTATTGGCTTTATCCACTCTATGCAGAATTGTCATGAACTGTTAATTGTCCACCACCTCCACAAAAACTATCATAATCCTATCTTCTACTCAGAAAAAAAATGCCATAGTTTACCCAGGTGTATTAGAAGCCATTTCAAATAATGAAACAAAAAATCATTGTTTCACTTTATGATATGCTTATTTCAAGTTTAATTTCAATTTTCCCTCCATTTTCAATCTAGTTTCCAGTTTAATATATTTTTTTTTATTTAGCTGTCCTCAATTTTAGATATTGTCTCCCTTCACAGAAAGTCATACTAGTTTGTATAATAGAATTGGAAACATTGCAAGCAACATGGCAGATATTAAGAAGTTGAGATATGCAATTTGAATTGCCCTGTCATAAAAAGTACAAGATGAGTTAAAATGTGCATTTAAAAAAGAAATATAGAAAAATTTCTGTTCTTTTTTTGTTTTGTTGTTTGTGTGGGTTTTTCAGTTCACTAAATAGGTAAACAGGACAGAGAAATTGAAAGAGGAAACTAAACAAAATATTTTTTTTTAGATTTGAAAAACAAAAGAATTTTAGTGCACCAAAGAAAAATAGCTCAATTAAACGATAAAAAATATATTTCACAACAAAAAACAAGGTATTTGTTGATTTTTCTCATTATCTTGAAATGTTACGGTTGGACTATTATGAGTGAAATTTGGTCTCAGTCTCATTTATCCTTTGCTTAAATTTAAACCCCCAAAAAGACAAGTGAACCTAAGGTTCTAAAAATGTATCCTATAAATCACCCAAACTTTTCACAAAATAATTGGAGTAAAAAAGTCCTTAAATAAAAAGCAGTATGGGTTGTTTTTCTAAATTATTTTATTCCTGACAAATAATTTGAATAACTAAAATTATAATTAGGTCAAAACAAAAAGGTTGTTTGCATATCAACAGGAATTTAAGATTTGTGTGATACCATTTCTTAGTCTGTGCGTTCACGATGTCATTAACTTCAAACGTCAATGTGAACACCTGCATTTTCATGTAAAAGCTTCAGTCACTCACACAGCTTGCACAGCATGTTTCTAAGCATCTACCTGGTAACAGATTTTACAGCTTTGAGAATCTTTTCTTTTAAGTGATTAATGACTTGATTGGCATATTGAACCTGCCTAGCCGCTCGCCTTTCTTAATGATTGTCTTGGTTCACATTCAAAAGCCATTCTCACCTGACTAATACTTATATTGCCTGTAAAATGGCCTGTCATAGAGAAGTTCATATGCCATGTTCTGGGAGCAGATTTCTTTCTGTGTCATCTTCTACTGATGATATCTGATTTAGAATTATGATTCCACATGCATACATGTTCCATGTTGCTATTTCGTGATCATCTGCGATTTTTAAATCTTTTGTCTTTAATGTGATTTGCTCATTTAGCGTCACCACCTCATAGGGAGGACACCATCAATCACTGATGGCGTCATAACTAAATGATGACTGATCACGTGTATGAAAAGAATATGAACTAAATCTTGGAAACATTCCCTTTTTCATGCACAAAATCTGATGTCTGTACATTAAGCTGTTTTTTAGTTCTTTTGGTTCTTTATCGGGGAAGAGAGAAAAAAACAACAACAAAAAACAACAACATCATATACAATTTCTGAGTGTTCAGCTTGATGTGACTGTGTGTAACTTTTAACATGCAAAGTTTTCTAATTCTATGACCAAAAAAATCCTGGAGATATCTTTCCAGAGGTTTGAATATTTGGCTCTTAAGACCCACCACAATCCATGCTTTCTACTAGGAATTTTTAAAACTAAAAAAGAAAATTTCTGATCAGTTACTATTAAACTAAGGCAGTGAAGTAAATACATACTCTATCAATTCATACCTCAGGCTTTTATCTGACCTTACTTTTAAATTAAAAAAACAACAACTTGTAAAAGAGATAAAATATACTGTGAATGTCAGTGAAGCAAAAATATCAACATCCTCTAAATGACAATGACAAAACTGTGTCAAGAGTGTAGAAAAAAGATAGTGAGATAGTGTGTTTAACAGAATGCTGAAATACAAAAATCACAATGACTCAGAATATCACAGAAGGCCCTGACAGAAAAAATTCACAAAAATGACCCTTCAAATAAATATTATTGTAGCTATACAATCAAACATTAAAAAACAACAGCATGTATAATTATTAACTAATACCATATTAATATTATATCGGGTGAGTAGAAAAAAAAAACAACTTCCTGAACTCTGAAGCTGATAAAATTCGTTTTATAAATAGTAATATTCAAATTTTGACATAGAAACAAATAATTTTGTGTAAATAGTGACATTTCATTATGATGAACACAAACTCAAAAGTTATTAATAATATACCGACAACCACCCCCATTTTGGAAATATCACACTTTCACACAGATCATGTTCTTGAATATTTAAGAGGGTCAGTTTTGTCTTGACTTCCTCACGTCTGCGCATGCTTTTTTGTATCTGCAGTCTTGTGCTATGACTGTTTAAAATTTTGTAAAGCTTTGAAGTGTTAATATCTTTAATATTTTTGCATTTTTGTTTCAAAAAGACTACTAAAGTGACATAATCTAAACAAACAAAAGCAAATTAAAATACAAAACCACAAATATCGACAATACAAAGCCTCCTATTGTTTGATACAGGTTGGATCTAAAGATGCAAGCCTAGATTGCATTAGTAAGTCAAGATCTACCATTCTAGAGCTAATTTAGATCTAGATCTAAATAATATAATTGTTCAACATGGTTTTTACTCTTGTGAAAAAAGAAGTGATCAAACCTCTACACAAAGACAAGAAAGACCATGTGGAGCCATTTACAACAGTCAGATAACTAAAAGCAAATATTTCAGAAGTAAGGAAGAAATTACTCTAAGCACATTGAAAAAGATTCCTAAATCTAGATCTGTTACAGCACAAAGTGGTGGCGTAACTGATCAATAGAAAAAACTCAAAACGGAAATTGACTAATTTGCAGTGCAGGTTTTGATATTGGCGATTTTGAAAACTCCCTACAATAACATACAAAATAAATTGTTCATATCCATGAAATTGTCCAGGTCTATATATATATATATCAATTTAATTGATGCTTGTTTCATGAAAATTTCTTTATGATCTATTTTGCCAATTCTTAGATAATGAGAGTTCAGGTTCAAGAAGTATTTTTTTGCCCCACCGATATTACATTTTTACAAGACAATATCCACAGAAACTGATGTCAAAGAAAACACCATTAAATTTACATAGAAAAATGGAAACCTGTTAAAAGAATCAATTCAAACTTTCAGACCAAAAAAGTTCCCTAACTTTTACTGGGCAATGGAATTACGCTAATTCTCCGGTAATTGTGGATATGCACTTTAAAAATGCCATCCACTATTATTATCATTAATTCTAAAGATATGGAAATAGTAAACCAAAGTCAATTTGATAGTATTACATAAGTTATTGCCATAAAATCTGTATGAAGAACTTACTACATAATGTATGTCTCCATTAGATTATTACCACTAAAAAATAACCATATTTAGGTGTCACTAAATTAATAACAGAGGAGAAAAACCAGAGTTTATATATGATGTTTCCGTCTAAGTGCTCTCTAAAGATTTCAGTTCTCATATTTAGTGGAAAGTTATGAAATCTCATTACTCTCTTGTAATTAGGGTATTTGGGGCATTCATCTATATTTTCATACACATGCTTTGTTATTCACAAAAAGTAAATAGAGAAAGTAATTTTAGAAGATCATCCCGAAAAAGGAACACATCATATGGCCTTTTTTACGATCAGGCCCCTCCAACACCACCTCATCCAGGTTAGACTTTCAAGGACGTATTAGGCTAAGAAAGGTGAATGAGAATAAAAATTAGAAGTTGTTATAAAAGGAGCCCTCACCACAAGCTCCCGTCAGAAACCTCCCCTTTACCTTTGCTTATAATAAAGAGATGACATAAAGACTAAAAGACAAGGAGTACCATGAAATTCACAGTAATAATAACTCCACCAGACAGAATATTGCTAATGGTCTTCTTCTTCAAACCTACCACATTTCTTCTTCTTTAAGCTTATCACAATAAGAGGTCCCCAAGATAAGTCAACTGTTTGACAGGGATTCCCCGATAGCCTTGGATAAGTAATATACTAATACCCCTTTCATTCATGGTAAAGAAATAACAGGAATGAATTTTGAAAGGCAGCAGCTATTCAGCCTATTATTTACTCTTTCAGATTGCAGAGGCTTGGTTCGAGTGTGGAGTTCCAGTGCATCATCCATTTCTGATTGGATTTAAGCTTTCAAAATCTAAATACTGCCGGTTAATTGAGCAAAATAAAAATGGAAAAATTAAAATTTTCTTCAGCTTCATATCAAGACCTTGGTTGTGTGCCATGACCATTAGGCCAAAGCTCTTCCTAGAACATTGTTTATGGCATAATTATGTACAAACTAAAGTAGTAATGCAGCAATTTACATGACTGTGGACCTTTATGAGTCACTCAAATTTTGCCTGACTATATTATAGACTTGAAGAAGTAATTTACAATACAATATATTTCCAATCAAAATAAAATAGACGTAAACATCTTTTAGACAAGAACAACCTTAAAAACACTTTCAATGCTTTGTATGAGAAAAAAATGTCACAATTCAAATGGGCAGAAATGAACTTAATGACTCCTGCCATCCAACCCGGAGTAGATTTTATAACAGTGTTCACAAAAACTTAACGCTCAATTACTGCTTACATAAAATGCCAGGATATGATAGATGCACATGAAAGTTGCCTGTCAAGACACCAGCATTGGAGAAATAAAATCCTTCTTTTTTAAGCCCCTTTCCTTTGACTTTGAGTCAACAACTCTCACTAGAACCCTGGTTTGTCTGCAAGTCGTTGTGCTGTTTGAAATGACCACAGCAGACCATAGTGGAAGGAGATGTGCATAGGTACAAAGGGGAGTTACTTGTTAAGTGTGAATCCCAGAGGGCCTTTCTGATCAATTATGCTGAATAGTGTGGTTGTCAGTCATACTAAATCATCTCAAAACACAAAAAATAAACCTTACACAGATGGTGAAGGCTCCCAATGAAGAATGGGAGCAAGAAGATGGAAAAAGTTTAATATAATGACGATGTCAGCAAAGTGATGTAAAGGATGAATGATCTGACATCAACACTAAAGCTGAGACATGGTCAGAACAGCTGAAGCTGTACAGAGGAAAAAGGGCAAACTATTTCCACCTACAATAATTTTAGCAGTTAATTTCATTACCATTCAGGTCAATTTTATTGCCTGTTGAATGCAGAATTTTTATTTATTTATTTTTTTTTTTTAAAAGAAAAAAGAAAACAGAAATAAGGATCACTGCACCAAGTCATGTTTCTATGGAGTTATGTCCCTGTTTCAGGAATTATGATAAGTATTTCTTCAAACCTTTCAGGAATTAGAGAGTTGAAGGGATGATAGGCTTCATAAAAAAAAAACCCAACAAAAGTAAATAAAACGCATTTTGGTCTCATTTCCCAGAATACATTTCAAAGTACAGGATATGACCATCAAATGTATCCATCACGGTGTGGCATTGTCTGTAAGCAATAATCATAAAAGGACACAACAAATGTCACCAGATTGAAACACATCAACAATGAAAAGCAAAGCCAAAAAATACGACCTGTACCATTATATCCTGAAAATAGAAGAATGCAAATGGAAAGCCGTGTTCCACACCATGAAAATGAAAAGATAGTGATTTTAAAATGCAAATTTGAAGAAAAGTGGAAGCTCATGGCAGTCCCGAGACTATCCGCCCCATAAAATATTTCAAAACATACCAAAAAGCATGGTAAATGGGGAAAAAAGTAGTTTGGATTCAATGGTAAAAAGCATGAAAGCATTGAAATCTCAGGTGCATTCAAGTACAGCAATTAGCATTAAACATGAATGATCATTGGGTAAAAGGATTTGGTATGCAGGGCAATAGATATTGCCATTTTTTAAAAACATTTGATATAAAAAAACAACTCTCATATACTGCTTGTCTAGAAGTGAGTAACGTAAAATAACAGTGAGTGTTAGCTACCATCGACAGCTCGCCAACTACAATTTTTTTTCTGTCTTTTATCAAATTCCTGCTTTCACTTCTTGTAGTGTTTATTCATGGACCTCACATGCTTACACCTTACATTGCAGTCATGAGTTACAAAAGGCCGTAACTTTTACTCGCCAGCTTTCTCTATATTGTGCTGCTGACACCACTGCTGCAATTGAGTTTAATGGATCTACTGGTATGAAAATTAGAATTTAGAGACTAGTATCAATTCTGAAAATTACTCCATGTTTGCAACCATATATGCAACTGACAGGCACACTAGACAAGGCACAAACTAAATTGTGAATTACAGACCACAAGGTATGAAGTCCAACACCTTATCCAGCCTACCAGTGACATCATTCTCCATGTTGATGGCAATACTTATACTCTCTACAAAACACATGTAGTTTGAGGTGACAGTCTAATGATGCTGGCCTTAGCATATAAATTTTGGGTAAAGTTAGGTTACAGAGTCTCTTTATTTTTCCTTCTCTTTTTGCACTTCAAATCTGAATGACACGATACTTTTCCTCTGTGCAGTTATATGAATGTTAGTTTTCTCAACTTCTTTATACATATAAAACTGAAGTACTAACAGTTAAGTAACTCTCTGAAGGGAAGCGGATACAGAAAACAACCATTCCCTGACCCAACAAATCATTCAGTTTAATTTCTCTTTTCAATGCTGTGTTCGGCACTGTTCATGCTTACCAGAGCCTACCACTTCTGCTCTGTTTCAATGACAGGGTTGTCAGTGTGACAAGGGTTAGACAATCAATGCCATTACTTAATGTCTATGACTTAATTCTTCAAAATGGAACATAAGTTTATTTTTCAAACTTTTGATTACCTGCACAATGACGAAAGATCAGAATCTGTACTCTAATTTGATTCCGAATTTAAGAAGGTTGAACCTTTCATTGTGATGAAATTGGAAATTAAACAGTGATAGCGGGGGTTGGGGAGGCTTTGAAAATTATGGTGCCTGAAGAGGGGAATCAAAGTGCCTCTCTTTTTCTTTTCTCAAGGAAACATAATTACGCGACCACAGATAAAGATTTCACATGCTATAAGACGCTGTTCAATATAGTGTAAGTCGTAAATTCTACTAGAAATGGTCGTTTTCACTTTCCATTGACTCAATCTCTTTGGGCTGGTACAACTTATGCTCCATTTTGAAGAATCAGGTCACATACTATCATATCATTGAAGAATCACTTATTACGTTCACCAAAACCAAAAGAACATGATTGAATTACATTATGTATACAGTCACACGATAAGTTTTCAATAGATAGTTTGTATCCGCCACAAGTTTAAGATTTGTTCTCTTTGTCTTTTTAACAATTTATTTCCAAGTGGCATATTAATTTGCTTAATCTTCACAGTTGACAGCAAGAATTTATATTAAAAGTCGACACCATTTCATTTACGTTAAGAAATCAAACCTTTCTAGTAGATGGGACAAAACTAAACAAGTAAAAAACAAATGTGTTTTTCAAAAGAATAGGACAGCTTGTGATATTTTAAAAGATGTAATTTAAAAATCCCACCCCCCCTCTCTTACGCAATGTAAGAGGCTGGCAAATCAATATTTACCACATTGTAATGAACATTGTAAAGATGCTTTTCAAGTCTAAAACGTATATGATCAATCTTCAATAGACTTTGATACACTAAACTCTTCAAACAGGAAAAGACTGCCTAATGGAAATGCAGTATAAAGCAGACAGAAGAATGGGTGAGCATTGAAGACAAATAGTTCAGAGTGAAAATGATCTAAGTAAAGTTCTTCCCAGAGACTCAAACAACAAACATTTATTTATTGTTACATTGGCAGGAAATGATATGCATTGCCTCTTGCAAAAGGCTCTATCCCTAGCAGAGCTGGTATCCACATTTACACAATTGAAGATAATTCTATATAGTCTTTCACAGAGACCCAATAAACCATGGGGATTTGAACCACAGACCTTTCCCCCTGTAGTCAAATGCAACATGCTAAATTACCACTTCTCTACCTCAAAAATGCAGAAATGGGGCTTTAAAAGACCTCAAACTCAGAGACTGAGCCATTTTATGGTTGATAATATTATTTCATTTCTAGACAAACTGTCAACTTGCTTTGATTACAAAATCTAAAAAGGATATAGGCTACTCAAAATAAGTAAAATAGAATTCAATTTTTAAAACATGAAAAGAACAAGGGAGAAAGCGACTGACAGATAATTGTTCTAAAACAAGAAAAATATAAAGCCATGCTTAGTGACAAGACCACTGAAAAACAAAATTCCCAAAAATTGCATTTGCCAACTTTTCAATTCAGGCTAAATCTAAGATGTAATGAAATTTATTACAAAACAAAACTATTTCATTCTTATTATCTTAAGAAGCAATTAGGCATGAATCTTTCAAAACAAAGTACAAAGAAACATCAGGCTTTGTTCTGTTATAAGCATTACTGACCATGCCTTTAGAAAAATGGATTAGAGGAGGAAAAAGAAACCAACAGCGAAAACAATCTGAAGCAATTCAGACTATGCTTGAACTCATATGTCTTACACCCCAAAAGTCCAAAACTGAGAGTCAGCTCTACACTTACAAAAAAGTATGTTTGTTTAGGAATGACTGATCAAATGTTATCTTTCATGGTCACTCTACTTCCGTTATCAACTGATTAAATATAAAAATATTCTTGGCAAATATTACAATGCTTCCTTCAGGAAAATTATATTTTCATTAAAGCTCTTCAAATGACATAAAAAATTTTCATACAACATAAGTAACTATTTGATTTTTCTAATGACACCCAACTCCCAATGCAGTTGTAGAGCTTAATGACAAAAACATCAAATGTATGCTTTTGACTTCAATATGGAAACCAAATGATTAGAAAATGATTCATGAAAAAAGACATGGACAAATATTTTGTTCCAAAAAGCAAATACAAAGGACTGATACGTACTGCTTTTTGTGAAGAAATAGTTGCCCTGTTTGATCTCCATGATTCTTTCATTGTTTTCCACCAGAGAGCCGACTTTCTCAGCCAGCTGTAGAGCCCAGGACTGAAGACGAGTTGGTTCTGTCCGATGCATTACAACGATCTGTGTGGGCTCATCAAGGGAAGCCTGTAGGTGAAAGAACAAATCAATCACACAATAATTATGACCAAAGCAGTTTCGTTGATTGTAACTTAGACCCAGTGCATGCCAAAGGGAGATCCTCTAGTTTTCATTAGCAATCATTTTTTATATGTCTAAAACTGAGATCTCTTTCTATTGTTTGAAAATTTTATCTACAATGCATTATATAAAAAGTGGAAGCTCTCACACTTGGTTATAAAATTTTATGAATTTTGAAAAACCCAAGATTTTACTTGGTTCAACATCTCAAAAGTTGTCAAAGTTTTTAAAGTGTAAAACTAACCAAAACCCACAAATAAATCATCCCTGTAAGTCAAAAATTGGGTAATGACATTTTTTGGCTCTTTCTGACTAGAATGGGTGTACCCTATCTCTTCTATAAATTGTCCATGTAAGTCTGTAAAAATAAGTCAGTAGATATTTATAGAGGAGGTGGAGGACAATCCTTCTCGTCAAAGTAAGCCAAAAACGTCAAGACCCAATTTCAGACTCACGCATTTAGAAACTTACAGGCATCAAACGCCTATGTAATCCATGCTTATACACTTTCAACAACAGTGTTTTATTGTTAGACTGGCAACACAGGCAAGGATTCTTTATTGATATAAAACAGTGGGTGATAGCTGGATGGATGATTTGAAGTCAACTCGTTATTGTGTTCTTTCAATGTAAACTGAAAGTTGAAATTTATGTTCGTTTAGGTTGGATATAATTTCATGTAGTTTACTATTTGTTTAATGATCCCATTCCTAATGCCAAATCTTATTGATCTAATCATTTGTGTTGTCTTCGTTGAATCTGACAAAGGCCATTTTACCTGCAAAACTTTCGTAAAACTTTGTCTAGCCTGCAATGATCAATTTCTCCCACTATATAGCCTGAAATAACACCTAAGAATCTCATATGAGTATGCAGCGTCAAGTTTGAAAGGACTCTGCTAGGCATTGAACGGCAACATTGAGCCAAGTAAAAACAATATATGCATTCCAGCTGGCCACCCAGCCTTCCTGACTTCAGTTGTGCTGCTGGCGAAGCTCAATCATGGCAAATGTTGTGTAGCAGCAGTCTTTCATCCATGTGCCTCTGTTTTTTTGTCACAAGGAGCCAGCAGTCTTTCACCCATGTGTCTCTGATTTTATTATCATCAGTAGCTAGCAGTCTTTCACCCATGTGTCTCTGATTTTATTATCATTAGTAGCTAGCAGTCTTTCACACATGTGCCTCTGACGTTATTATCATTAGTAGCCAGCAGTCTTTCACCCATGTGTCTCTGATTTTATTATCATCAGTAGCCAGCAGTCTTTCACCTATGTGTCTCTAATTTTATTATCATTAGTAGCTAATTGAATGGTGCCAAGCAAATGAATTCACTATCACAAACACATGGTATCAAAACCACCCTAGACGACAGT
>JAOYNN010356464.1:0-15502 GCA_025770095.1 Goniobranchus kuniei
AAGAAGAAGAAGAAGAAGAAGAAGAAGAAGAAGAAGAAGAAGAAGAAGAAGAAGAAGAAGAAGAAAAAGAAGAAGAATATAGTGAGTTTACTAGCCTTATCATAATATTTCAAAGAACGACGTAGTGGCAAAGACAAGGAATCGTTAACATCCTTATGAGAGTAAACATTATCACTTCCACTTACAGTGAGCTAAGGAAACATACAAGAAAACTGACGTCCTTGATCTGTCCTCATAAAGTGCATAGCCACAGCATTTAACCACAAATTCAAGTTAGAAGAACAAAGGATGGAAATGCCTAAAGATAAGTTCTGGGCGATTCGATACATGCGAAAAAGTCAAATTAAAACGATTAAAGAAATGAAAGAGTAAAAAAAAAAATAGAAAAAAAGAAAAAAGAAAAAGAAATCTCGCCTAAGAATTCAACTGCCACTCATAATCTGAATAC
The DNA here is from genome assembly GCA_025770095.1 of Goniobranchus kuniei. Classification (NCBI taxonomy): domain Eukaryota; kingdom Metazoa; phylum Mollusca; class Gastropoda; order Nudibranchia; family Chromodorididae; genus Goniobranchus; species Goniobranchus kuniei. Next base: position 449 of record JAOYNN010356464.1, read on the forward strand.
ACACAATGAAAGTCACCATCTATGTTGAAGCTATGATGAGGAAAAAGTTAATCATTGTTTTGTTTCGTTTTTTCATCAAACTCTCAAAACGTTCCCCCGCTTCCTTTCATCTAGTCAATATGTTAAAACTTAGCAAGAAGTACAAAGCTATACATTTATAGATTTATTATCTACCTACGCTCATAATTTCTCCATTCATCTAGCAGTTCGATCACAGTTGCCTCGGCTGAGTGGCACTCCCCCATCAATTCCATCTTCTCATCTTTTTGCTCATTCATTTGCCCTGCGGTACAAACAAACGTTTTGAGTCTGACTGTTCACTCATTTCCAGGTGGTTTGGTTTGTTGCTGCATGGCGGCCTGTCGTGTGTTTACTATTGGTATCATTTTTCGAGTTTATACAATAACAATATGGATTCCATTCAGGCGAGATCTCAAGATAGTAAAGCCGATCATCGGAAATTTCTGTGTATGTATGTATGTATGTATGTATGTATGTGTGTCTGTGTGTGTGAGTGAATGTTAGGCAAAATACATACATGAATATTGGTTATGGTATCACCATTTATTGTGAATATTCTCAGTCAGAAATTATAATGCAATTTTCAAACTATTCTCGGTATGCCCCCACTCCTTTTTTCTTTTCCCAATAAATACATAAATAAATAAATAGATAAATAAATAAATAAATAAATAAAGTCAACGTCAAGTTGACCTTGAATTATATCGCGTGCTCTCCTTCGCCTAAATCGACGCATCTAACACTATCTTCACTTAGTTACACCATAAGCAGGTTGTGTAAGATGCCTTTGAGGAGCATTGGAGACAAACTGTAAATTAAGGGGCATTCAGATATAATTTCTTGGACGAAACGGGGCTGTTTTACGCACAAAAGTAAAGCCCTTCAAATACCTGGCTTGTCTTCTTCGGGTTCAAAAAGAGGAGTGGTATCTAGTAAAGGTTACGCAAGACTGCAGATTGAGGAGAGAATGTCCCCATCTCTATGCTCTCATTATCCTAGGCATAATAATGTTATGCTCGCGAATAAAATATTTGTCATTTTTAAAAATTGTTCACGTACATCCACCATCGTTATCTGTTTCTATCTTTTCTCTCCATCACCACTTCACTCCCTCCTTGTCCCTCTGCTAAATCTCCCACAATTCCGTATTTTATTTTGTTGTTTTTACCTTCATTATTCTAGGCATAATGATGTAACACTCGCTATTACAATTTTCACCATCTTTAAACAAAATTGCACGCACCTCCATAATCTTTATTCCATACTGTTTCTCTTTTCTCTCCATCCACATTTCACTGCATCCTCATCCTTCTTCTAAATCTAAGTCTCCCACAATCCCCTCTTTTATTTTGTCATCTTTCCCCTCATTATCAAAGGCATAATAATGTAATACTCGTAATTACAAATTTTACCATTTTTAATAATTGCTCACGTGCCTTCACCATCCTTATCTGTTTCTCTTCTCTCTTCGTCAACACTTCGCTCCGTCCACCTTCTTCCTCTAGTTCTAAGTCTCCCACAATCTCCTCTTTTATTTATACATGTATTGTCGTCTGCCACTATGATGGCCACAGATCAGTACTAAACTCAAAAGCATCCAAGCAAAAGAGCTCTCATAGTCATACGCATCGATTCGCAGATAATGGCAGGTACGATAAGTATCGACCTGAGTTTTCACGAATCGACTCGCAAAGCGTGACCCATGGGCATCTATCCTCCTTACATTAAAAGATCTATAATTCTTCCTCGCTCGCCTGTTTTCTAACTTACTTCTGTCCCGTCTCTACAGATAAAGAAACATATAATGACTTCCAAATCATACAAAAAGATTGCTCAAGATAATCGAAGGCGCGAGTGTTTTCCAAACCCGTGGGGCGTGATTTTGACTGAGACCCTACTTTTGGAAGACAAAGCACAGCAAATATCGATACCCACCTTGGTCACATTATAATGATCTTTAAATTGCTTTACGTGGGCGCATAACCGACTTCTCTGCTGTTAAGTATAAAAATAAGACTGCTCTTTCCTATATTCTTCTTTCTCTCTTTCCTTCACCGGTGTCTTCTTTCTTTGCTGTTTTGATTACTTTTTCGATTATAACAATTTCTTTTGGAAGAAAAATAACACAAAATGTGCATGTCCGTTTGCGCATGACTGCGTGTCTGAGAGAGGCAGAGGCAGACAGACAGACAGAAAGACAGACGGAAGGACAGACAGACAGACCAACAAACAAATAGATTTAAAGAGAGAGAGTGAGAGTGAGAGACAGACAGACAGACAGACTAATACCAGGTAAAAGTAAAGTTAGTCCCGAACCCATGACTGGGTATAGGGGAATTAGGGGTAGAGCTCTAATTATACTAGGCATACGGCATAATGTGGTAGTTTGCCATTGCTTTCCACGCCGACTTTACTTTCGCCAAGTCTAGAAAGACCTAGCTACCCATTTGTACTGCTGGGTGAACAGGGGCCCCCGAAAAAAACCACTGCCCGGCTGGGGTTCGAACTCGGGCCACTTTGCATGGCAGTCAGCCGCTCTACCAACTGAGCTATCAGGCCACCACTGAATATAAAATTGAAGCATAAAGGAAGCACGTGGACACTAGCTTCAAAATAAATTTAAGTTATTCTATGTACAACAAAATTAAGACTGAACACTTTAAATCCAAACCAAATTATTCAACAAAAGTCCGGGATAAGAACACAGTAAGATGCACGATTTAAGTCTGTACACATGTGTATAAATTTTTATAAGATACCCACAGAAATCACAATAACAATCCATAAAAATTAGAAGAGCTCAAAATGTTGCTACCACCTGGCATGAACACACAGTAATTTTGTTGTGCGGGAAAAATCTTTCAGCTCTTAACACCAGAGGCCTAACAATTACAAAATGTGTGTAATTCTTAAAAATAGGACACTGTGTGATATAAGATGCACACCTTCAGCCATCAATATAATTGTCACATTTAAGGAAACCACCCACACATACATCAGTGCAATGAATCCCTGTCAGAAGCCACATATTCCAATTTGAAATCTGTTGGTATTACATTCATCCTGAGGCTGATGTTCTGCTTTGAGAGGCGTGACAGTTCTTTGTTCATCACGACGGGGAGAGTAGGTACTGTCTTCATTATACAGCAAATTCTGCATGGAATGCACGCAATTGCATGCATATAGCAAATTAATAGCAATTTTGGTGGCATGTACATGCAATCGCATGCGCATAGAATGCATGTAATTGCGTGCGTATAACAAATTATGTACGGAATGCACGCAATTGTGTGTGTATAGCAAATTATGTACGGAATGCATGCAGTTACGTGCGTATAGCAAATTCTGTACGGAATGCACGCAATTGCGTGCGTATAGCAATTTTAGTGGCATGTACATGCAATTGCATGCGTGTAGAATGCATGCGATTGCCAGCGTATATCAAATTATGTACAGAATTCTGACGGAATGCACACTATTGCGTGCGTATAATAATTTTGGTGGCATGTACACGCAATTGTGTGAGTAGTGAGTATGTATACACTCAGCCCTGAAAGATGCAGTTAAACGGGAATTAACTATTAACTAGTTGAAAGGGATAAATTACAACTTTAATTTTTTAACTTTTCAACATTCTATACGGTAATCCAGAACACGACAGATGTTTAAAATGTTTTACTTTTATTCTATACTTGATGTAGGTCTAGCCTTGAAAAGAAGCATGTATATTGATATCTGATGATAGCAGTATTCAGCTTTTTTACCTTTCTTTTCTTGTCAAATTCTCAGTTCTCATGAAATAAAGTCAACATCTAAAATGGTTAAATAAAACTAGATCTAGATCCAAATCAACAGATTCATGTTTATGATGACCTGAAATTTCAGATTCCTGTTAGAGCTTTTTGTTAATTACTTTTGAAATTTGCATTAACCATGAAAAGAAACAACATTGATCAATCAGTATCTGTTTTAGTTCTCATTGGTCTCCCCTTAAATCCCTCAGCAAAGTGTTTTTGTTTGTATATGTGTGTGAGAGAGAGAGAGAGAGACAGCGAGAGAGCGAGAGATTGGTAATGCTTAAGAAATAATGATGGCAGTTAATTTAAATGATTTGGTATTTAAGGCGTAAAATACTGGAATTTCATGGCATTGGCCAATAGATTCACACAAAATGTGTTCAACATTGAGAATAGCTCCAATATGCCAGATCAACCTTCCTATGACTATACTGAAACTGTTACAGACTTTGAGATTCCAGTTGAGAAAGTATTAAAAATGTTATCGACCCGACACACTGGCAAAGCAGCTGGTCCAGAAGGCCTCCACCCTATGCTACTGTCCAGGGCTACCAACTTATTTGCATACCCGCTTACCAAACTTTTAAAAACATCTCTCGATGAGAGAAATATCCCCATTGAATGGCAGAAGGCAAAGGTGTGCCCTATATTCAAGAAAGGGAGTAAGCTTCAAGCCAATAACTATAGGTGCATAAGTCTATCATGCATCCCATGCTAGCTGATGGAAACACTAGTCCGTAAACTGTTGATGTCACATCTTGAGAACAACAAATTAATCAGTGATAAGCAACATGGCTCTGTATCAGAAAGATCTTGCGCCACACAATTAGTGGACGTGATGGATACCTGGACACAAATTATAGACGATGGGGGGTCAGTGTATGTTATCTATATGGACTTCCGAAAAGCCTTTGACAAAGTTCACATCAGTACCTCCTTGCTAAAGTTGAAGCACATGGTATCAGTGGAACTAATAGTAATGAAGATTTCAAGAAACAACTAAAGAACATCACTTTAAGAACTACATACTAACTCAAATATTTAGGCTTAAATAAAAATTCGCACGTTGACATTAATACTCAGATAATCTGAGTCTGTCAGCCAATTTGAAGACTAAGACTAAGAAGACTACTCCTGTATGGATCAAAGATTTCTTCAGTAACAGAACACTGACAGTAAGTTGTTGTTAACGCTGCTGAATCCAAAGAAGCTCCCGTCACAAATGCTATCCTCAGGGCAGCATGCTAGGTCCTGTACTTTTCATTCTTTACATAAACGACATATTTAGTGTTGTGACAAATCCATTGTGCTTATTTGCAGACGATACAAAAGTCCTCACCCGCAGTGACATAGCTGGAGCAACACAAGCTTTGCAGAACGACCTGAGTAGTTTCCAGGAACTGAAATTCCACCCCTGGAAATACCATATCCTTAAGCTTTGCCGAAAGAAGTCTGAAGCTGTCTACACGATGTCCAGCATGGATGAAAATAGTGAAGGAATAGACATTGTGCTAACCGAAAGTGAGGTTGAAAAGGACCTAGGGGTCTATATTGATAATAAGTTGCCCTTTAAACAGCACACAGCGGTATCAACTGCAAAATCCAACAAGATCTTTGGTATCATTTGTTGGACTTTCGACTTTCTCTCTGACAGCACATTCTTGCAACTATATAAGGCACTTGTTCGGCCAGTACTGGAATGTGGTCACACAGTATGGCAACCTCATCTTAAGACACTCTCTTAGGAAGTAGAAAACGTTCAGAGATGGGCGACAAAACTTTTGTCGTCTCTGCAAGACCTGCCTTACCCAGAGTGATTACCCAGGCTTAAACTTTCAAGTTTGGAGCACAGAAGGAAACAAGGTGACATGATTGATGTCTTTAAGTATGGCACTGGCATCTACAAAACCCCCAACCCTCACCTCCCCTTAACAAAACCAGAGAAAGCAGAGGCAACAGCCTGAGACTCCTCAAATGACACCACAGACTCAATGTTAGAAGAATATTTTTCACCCACCGAGTAGTTAACCTCAGAACTCACTTCCTGACAGCGTAGTCTCTGCTCCAAATGTTAACTCCTTCAAAAATAAACTGGACTCCTCTTGGGAGGATCTGCCATCAAAATACGACCCATAGTGCTACCAATAATGCCAGTGCCAGTAACCTAGTACATGCATGCCAGTCAAAAGTAAACCTAGTTGTCCACTCAAGAGCAGTGAAAAGGTGGACCTAGAGCATCCAAGATTACTACTACTGCTACTTTTAATATCTCTCCTGGTCAGTGAAAGGCCTATCATATATGTTTAAATGTTAGATGTATAAAATACGTGTAAATTAGCATAAAATGGGCTATGACTATAGATAAATAGCTATTGTCCGGCATCTATAGTAAGCTATAGTCACTGCTGCTTCAGTAAATATCCAAAAACCTACTGTCCGGTGCCTAGTGCCTCTTGTAAATTAATTTTACCAAATTTTGGGACCTGCAATGGATCATTAGGAAATGACTAGTTTTAAAATTGCCTTAACTTTTTGCATGCAAGTTTTGAAACACTTTTAAGGCCAAATTTTTTAAAGGCTTCTCTTTACCTTTGGCCTTTGGCTTACTTAACTAGGTGCTGGAAAATAGCCACATTGTATAAAACACAGGCATAAAAACTAAATTGTGATTTGTGGTTAAAAACATCCTTGATGAGCTGTGTGGCTATTGCCATGATAAGTGGATCTTTATGTTAGAAATATCTAAATCAGGCGCAGATTTTACATCTCTTATGAAAGTAAGTGTTTTATGAATAAACCTGGCCATTGGTGTTGTTCAAACAGATAAATAATGAAACACTGCATTTTAGCTTAAAAGCAAAGTCCCTTTGCACACTACAAATTCCAGGGAGTGATGATACATCTCCCGAATCTGATTCAGAGAGGGATAAGTGACCCCAAAGAGGGGCCACAATTGACTTACTTGACTTATATATGCACTTTTTGCATCCCGGTCATCTGAGCAGGAGGCCTCATCAACTTCTGGGATACCTTTCGTCAAGAGACTCCAATGGTTTCTTTTCTGTGCAAGGAATCTAAAGTGGTTGAGATCTTAGCAAGACTTGTCATTACAAAAGATGTAATTAGTTTTGTCCAAGGACAGGCGTAACCATTAGTAATAGTAATAACTTTACTGAAAAGGAGAGCTGTAGAGGTCAACATTGCTTTTTAAGTGATTCAAACATCTGCCCTTATTGTAAAAAGTCTACATCAAGATATAGAATTTCTAGAAAGTTCTAAACATCCAAATAAGTCATCGCTAAACAGCTCTTCTTCATCTAATCCTTATATTTTTCTTTTTTTTTCTTCTTTTTTGTATAATAAATTGATCCCAGGTCTAAATTAGCAGTAATTCGACAGCAAACTTGAATTCAGAGAGGATGCCTACAATTCTGCGTTGCAAATGTGTTATTGTTGGTGAGTGATAATTTTATTTTTAATGTAATGATGTTTATTATTATATGAGAAGATCAAATGACCAGCTGTGGGCTTTCATCAAGTATTGATTATTATTGAAAGTGAATCAAAACAAAGTGACCATCTGTGTAACACAACTCAAAAGACTTCTAAATTGTCCATCTTCTTGCCTCCTTTAACACTAAGACTTGTATCTGTATGTTTTTATCAAGGCTTTTATTTATTGCTCAGCTCTGCCTATATTTAATGCATGTGATACTGATTTCATAGTTTAGGGCAGTTTTTATTGTAATTATATATGCTATGAATGTTTTTTACAGGGAGTTAGTTGCATTCATTAAAATGATCACAGTAGAACATTTTATTTATTACCATTTACTGTACCGTCCTTTCCATTTTCTTAATTGTCAAGGTGCCAAGACAAAAATTTATCAGGCAGCAGGCATAGAATATAAATCAGGCATACAAATTGAAGATTTTAATACTAAATATGATTATGTTGGAAAACGTGCATTCCTGCAAAAAGGGTATTTTGGCTAATGCACTGTTATGATTACTTTCACTGAAAATTGTGTCAATGTTTTGACATTTGTTATGACATTTCTGAAAGCCATTCCACTTCATGTCATGAGTCTTTATTAACACTTTGAATGAAACATTTGATGCTATGGAAGCTTTTGAGCAGGAGTTTGGTTTCTTGGTGCCACAACTCTAGCTTGAAATAAATTTGATTGACCTGTGGAAATTTTTGGAGCGATGGTGTTGCAAATTGGTGCATTGGACCTCTTAGTTGGATCAACATGAGTGGTGTAGGCAGAGTGGTTGGATGTTAAGTCACCACCCATCTCAAGTGTGATTGGTTTACCTTTCGAGGTGTCTGCCGTTGCTCGTGCATCTAATGACCTTGCCTTTGAGTAGAGCAATGATCACGTCACAATGGTCACCGGTTACAAGCTCCGCTTTCTTGATTGAAAGCCAATTGCAGTGCATTGATGCATGAGCAATGACACTCTCTTGATGTGACACGACAGTTGTTAATGTAAAGCAATGTTAAGCGCATTTAAATTGTAGATGATGGTCTTCTCACGTAAATTTCAACCACATTGTATATAACGACACATGAAGTGCCAATGATGATCCTAGACGTTATCTGTGCCTTCAAAATGCACTTGATCAACTTTCTTTTGTGTCCTAAGGCTATCCCATCAACTTACATTAATATTGTCAGACATTATAGATGCTCATTGGAGATGACCCTGATTGCCGATTTGATAGTCTTGAACTTTTTTTGGAAATGGAAAGGTCTGGATTAATGAGACCTGACTGTACTGTTAGGGAAGATTTTTAGAAGAGGTAGGGGATATCCATTCAAGTCAAATAATGCCCAAAACGTCATGACCCAATACACTTATATCGACAGCCGATTTATGAACATTTTAATATATCGACATATTTTCCAATTCCGGAATTTTTCCTTCTTTATCTTTACTGTGTAATTTCTCTTATAAGTTATGTCAACCTTTTTTTGCCCCACTCCGCTTTATTGACATGCTTCCAAAAGGTACATAGTGAAGCCCATGAACATAAAGGGGTGAAATGTCACCCTAACAGTCAACACGTTAGCCCTTTATTAGTCTGCATAACTGCTAAGTACTGTACCGACATACCAGGCTTTAGTGGGTCATGAACACACTACATCCACATGTAAAAGACGACATACGCACCTCATGACGTAGGCATAGCGTCCTCTCTTCCAATCCCCATCCATTCCACCGCTGGTAAGTGCCATGGTCAGTTGCCTCGCCTTTCCTATTTCTTCAGTAGGTGATCACAACAGACAGGCCTTAAGCCTATTTCTTACTACCAAAGAAATAGTATCTTTCTGCTACAAACATGCGTGCGTGTAGCTAAGATTACACTGGTGTGTTGTGTGCAGTGGCCACTTGCATTCCTAGCAAGGCACCAGTACTTCCAATCCTCTCCCCCTCCATCACCTCTTGTTTGCCCATCATCACAAAGCTACAGCGTGAGTAGGGCCTACATTTCTCTCAGCTTCATGTCCTGTTCATTCTCTTGCTCCATGTCATAGAGGGTAATAACGTGTACTGCTATTTTCCAGCACAAGAGTTGATTCTGTTGCTAATGGGTTTTTACTGCCGACTTCACTTGTTTTTTCCTCTTTGGCGAAGGACTTTTATTTATCAACATTCTTATACTGTCCTGCCCGTATTCCTCGTCCTCATGGATCGCTTGTCCCAAACCCATTGTCCCGATTCGATTCTTCTATTTCCTTAGTACATATTTCATGTATTCCTCGTCCGTCCTCACGCTTTCTTTGTCCCCTTTCCCACCATTTTACCATCATATTTCAACAAAAATCTTTCCTCGTCTAACCACGAAATCGTCAACATCACCCTCTTTTCCCCAAATACGCAAGGCCTAGTGGTTGTACATATTATGTTGATCTAAATTTACACAGCTTTCTCAATTGGGGTCAAAGGGTGGGTGAGGGATGCAAGTAGGACTAGAGACAGAACATCACCCTTGCTACCCCTCCCTCACTGTGTGTGTGTGTGTGTGTGCGTGTTCAAATGGCTCGTCTACCCTGGATTTGGTTAGAGATGGAATGCCAACCTTGCCCCTCCCTTCCTCAGTGTGTGTGTGTGCCCAAATAGCTCGCCTGCCCTGGATTTGGTTGTTCGATCTCTTTGAGTTGTTTTTCCCAGTTTCTCTCATTCCTCGTTTCATTGATTCCTTGTCCAAGTCCCTTGGTCCCAGCAGGGACAAACATACTTGCAGGACTCTATATCGACATCAAATCCACTTCTCAAGGAATATTGATATAATGAGATTACATCATATAAATATACACATTAATACTTTTTTTTTTTTTATCACACTTTAGAAAGGTGTCTATTTCTCTTATTCTTCTACAACTGAAATTGATGATATGGAATATTTTGCTTCAAGACCACTGAAATCTGAGGGAAAAATGCTATTTTGGCATAGGTTTATTACCAACCCATCTCTTTCTGGGGTAAGGATCGCTGAGCTTTCGATCTTAGATACGATTGCCTGACACGCCTATCACCGCTGCTGATTTTGTCATTATTACCACAATGTGATTATCTTCCCATTAAAAAAAATCCTGTTGTATTTTTGCAGGTGACTCAGGAGTTGGGAAAAGCTCTATTGCTCAAGTTTTCCATAGTGATAGCTCACATTTTCCAAAGAACTATGCAATGGCAAGTATAATGCTTTTATCCATATTGACTGAAAGGGTAAAGAATTCAAATTGTTATGCATTTTCAGGTTTTAGCTCAAGCTCTTTCATCTTTTTTTACATTTATCATTTGTTTAAGATGTGAAAAAAAAAAGTTAATTTATATGGAGAATAGTGGACGGAGACAATGTTTTATAGGCTTTAAGTCATAGACAGAGGTGTGCACCGGATGTTCAATATCTCAATGATTATTGAATGGTGAGTGGATTTGCAGGGATCTGCCCTGGCTGGTGTTTAGGCTTGTCAATGATATAAAAATCATACTGTAGTGATCCACTCAATTGAAGTTTTTGTGCTGACTAAGTGATCAACAGTTGAACTTGCTTAAAAATAGTTACTGCATGAAAACATTTCTAGTCTATGTACAGGTGTCAATGCATGAGAGTGAGTACTAGGACGAGTGAGTACAGTTGTTGCCACACATGTCCCCACAGCATTGACATGGATGGTTTTTATATTAGCAACGGACCTTCTGTGGGTGGCCGCGCCTTCTCGGTTAAGCAACTGCTACCGGTTTGGTGTTGTCGACATGGGCTGGCTTGAGTCTGTGTACTGAAATCAGGTCTGGTTCACCCTCTATATCGACTTTGAATAATTTTGTTCCTTGCTCTACTACCTGGAATTGTCCATGGTACAGCCATTGTAAGGGCCACGGTGATCATCGGCCCAATTGAAAACGTATTTCGCTGTTGATAAGGTAGTGATACCTTGGTGAAGGGGTTGCAGTGCTAGGAAGTCAGTCGTGATAAGAGTGAGTTTGTTTGTGACCTAAGCTTTGCCATGTGGTTGGGTGGTGACCAAGGTACATTGCTGGGCACTATGAACTCTCCTGGCACTGTCAAGTGTGTGACATAGATAAGTTCTGCAGGAGAATATTTGATGTCTTCTTCTAACAGCCTAAGGCAATTCATCGAGCTAGTTTGGATTCTGCAGACGGGCTTTGAGAGCAGTCTTCAGTGTTCTGTGGAAGCTTTCGACAATGCCATTAGATTATGGATGATACGCAGTGGTAGGATGCACAGTCGTCCCGACTCTATCTGCTATCTCAGTCCGCAGTTTGGAGGCAAATAGGGGCCCTCTGTCTGATGTTACGTCCATAAGGACTACTAAATGTGAGATCCAATTGCTTATCGAAGCTTGTGCGCAATCCGTGGCTAAGTTTTGCTTTAAAGGTATGGCTTCAGCCAAGGGGTGTTTCGGTCTATCACAGTAAGGAGGTGTGTGTACCCCTTGGGTGATGGCAACGGTCCGACTTAATCGACGTGGATCTGACTGAATTTAGTGTCAGGTACAGGGAATTCTTCCGGTTCTGCAGTGGTATGGGTTTGAATATTGGAGGTTTGACGTGCGATACACTCTCTCGTCCACTGCCGGTCTTGCTTTCTAAGGCCTCTCCATACAAATTAGTTGGAGACTTGTCTGGCAATAGCTTTGATGCTTGGGTGTGAGATGTTGTGGATGGAATAGAAAATGTGGCGTTGGAATTTGGGGGTGGGGGGTGGGGGACAATTGGGCGTGTTTTTCCCATAGACACATCGCATAGCAGCTTTGGGCCGCCTGTTTCTAGCAGTATGGATCGGATTTCTATGCTTTATGCGGAAAGATGATGTGCTTCATTCCATTCGGGCATGTTGGCCTGTGCTTCCACCATTGTGTTGCAATTGATTCCCAACGATATACTGCATATTGGCTGTGAGAGCCAATCGGCAACGGCATAATCTTCCCAGACATGTGATGGATGTCCGTGGTGAATTCTGAAATGAACGCTAGATGTCTTTGTCATCGTGGGGACCAGGAGTCTGGTGTATGAGATAGCGCTTGGACCGCTGGCTTATGGTTGGTGAAAGCTTTAAAGGTTTTTCAATCTTACTAGTACTAAAGTGATGGATTGCTAGATAAAGTGCCAATCAATTGCGCTATATTTGAGTTCAGGTGGTCTGAGCTACTTGCTAGAGGTTGCCATGTTCCTTCATTCAGCTGTACCAAAATTGCTCCTACAGCGTGGTCAGAAGCATCGCTCATTAACCCCAACGGCGCTTTCATCACTGCTGTTAACCCTAGTAGCGATCGCTATTTTACCGGAAGTAGTTCCCACCAGTGCCAGGTCGCCGAAGCGGCGCAAAGGGAAAAATGTCGGGCTGGCATAGCATGCTTTCTTGAATTTTCCTACCTAACACAATATCCCCTTAATACGGCTTTTAAGATACGAAATATGAAATCATTTTAGGTACAAATCTTTCTTTTAAGTACAAGATCAACTGCAAATGCTATGCAGGACGCGGCTTTTGCACAGCTTTTCTTTTGTTTCTGTGTAAGGCATTTCTTTCCACACACATGGCAAAGTTCATTTAAAGCAGTATTGTGGAGGTGATAAGTATGCTGCATCGTTGTTAAATCTACAGTAAAAAGAACATTGATGTTATAACAGTAGTACAGTAATAATATGAATCAGAATAGAAACATAAAGATAATCGATCTGGATATGAAATTTAACACAGTGAAATGCTGATTTTTACCTAACGTATTCAAGTTTATTCTACACAGACGGGCCGTATAGGTTAGGAGATATTAATTAGATAATTAATGAGAGCACAATGAAAAACTGTGAAAAGGCACAATGTTTTTCAGACACTACAGAATCTCACGTGGGAAACACAGAGAAACACTTTTTTCACACAGATGTAGCTTTGAAATGAAACTATCGAGGCAATGTCTTAACAAAGAAGGAAAGACCATCTACCATTAGACATTTATCAACAAAGGTGACAAATTTTTTTCGTTTAATCAAACTTTCTAGGCCAGGCGGGGATTCCCCGTCTGTCAAGGCTCGTGGTCACGGATCGGGTTACCACTTGATAGATTTATGGGCTCTAGCGGGGCACTCGCCGTGGCAACTAAAGTAGTGACTTTTGACCTGTTCTCGTACGCCGTGCTCTGTATACCGTAAGTGGAGTTGAGAAGGTATTTGGTTGCAAAAAAGGCCTGTCAGGGAATACTCGCACAGCGCTTCAAGCACATAGTGGATTTAGCTCAATATTTTTTTTTAACATGCAGCTACTATCACTAACCCTTCCAATGTCGCTCAACAGTACTATTAAAGAGGCATCATTTCTACATAATATAACAAGTCCTTTATGAGCCTCCTACCTGTTTTCCTGACAAATCCTCTGTATTTTCAAACTCATTTTTGATTGGTTCATATGGAGGAAGACCCATTGGGTAAACGATTGTCACAGCTCCTCGTAAAATGTCTAGAGCCTCTTGGACTGTCTTTTGTGTTACTTGTTCATCTGCAGTGACTTTTTTCTGAGACAAAAGCAAATTACAATCCTTAAATAAGAATCTCAAATGATTCAATGTGAATGTATACACATGCAAATAAGAAAATAAACATATTAATAAGAGTGATCTAGACTAATAGCAGAACAGAGATTTGTCAATGACAGTTAAAATTGATAACATAATACCACATCATATCCAGGCATGGGTGAGTGACAAAATACCTTAGTAATACCCTGAAGAGTAACAACCGTATCATCCCTGTTAGTCTCTAAGCGCATTAGTCAGAAATTGGGTCAGGATGTTTTTGGCTTTACTTGACTAGTCTATAAATTGTCCATGCAAGTTTCTAAATGTGTAAGTCCATAGATATTTATAGGGAAAGTGGGGGACACTCATTCTAGTCAATTAAACCCAAAGACATCATGACCCAATTTCTGACTTACATGTTTTACAGGGACAATATGGGATACTAGCAAGAAACAAGCTTCTCCATTTTGTAAGTGCCACTGTTTCTCAGCCAAGTATTATCACTGACACATTACCTTTACCCTTTTGTCAATTCTCAATCCCTAACATCCTGCTTCACTCTCTTTTGCACAACAAATCTAATATCTCTTTTACTCTACATCATTACTCCTAAACACTTAAATTCATTTTCTCTCTTCACCTCCTTGCCTTGTAAAACAATTGTCCCTCCATTTTCCTTTTTCTTAGTATCCAAGAGTTCTGTGTCAATCTTACTGATCATTACTCTCTTTTCTATTGAAGCTTACAATAGGTCTAAATGTATTTCATCTTACTTAGCAAAGGCTCTCCAGAGATTTCATTTTCCTCAATTTCTGTGATTAACCCAAAAGATGTAAATACAAACAAATCTTAAAAATCAAAACAAACCATGTTACATAGTCTGTAACATCATGTGTCTTAATTCCATTTCTATACTCTGTCAGTCAAGAGTCAGTCTTTCTTTTTAACTTCATTTAAAAAAAGAGTCACAAGGGCTGACAAGATTCAGATCTTCATCAATATTTGTACTTCTTCTTTGGTATGTAATGTAACACAGTGACCCCAACCACCAGGAGATCAATCTACATTTAACAATTCTTTTGAACCTTCCTTGAGATGTATCAAGTTCCGACAGAGATGACCAACATGCTACGGACATACTTTGGCGGCTTTAGAATGAGGTTCTCCACCAAAGAGTATGACACAAAG
>JAOYNN010357574.1:0-15486 GCA_025770095.1 Goniobranchus kuniei
CTGTCTGTCTGTCTCTCTGTCTCTCTCTCTCTCTCTCTCTCTCTCTCTCTCTCTCTCTCTCTCTCTCTCTCTCTCTCCCTCTCTTTCTCTCCATCCATTCATTTATATTATGTCCCTGTTACCCTCTCGTATTTTCTCTTGCATTGTCGTAAACACACACACACGCACACAAGCAAATTCTCAAAAGGAAAGGCGACAAAGAATGATGACGCTATTAGCAACATTCGCCTAGCGAGTTTGTTGTGTATCTGACATGATGTAAAGAGAAGAGTCATTTTTTATTTATTTTTTATTCGTGTCAGAATTCATTTTCAAGGTAATGAACTAGGAAATAAGGATCCAACCTGGAAATGAACATATTTTTTTGTATGAAATGTTATTTATACACAGGCAAAAGCCCAAAAATATGGAAGGAAATTCACACAACCGATATATCGATTATACATAATTGGCACAAGAGGAGTGTACAGAAGAGCCGATATATCTGTGAATGGCACGCAAATGAGAAGAAAGTTAACTCATATAGGTTTGGTATTCGATAATTATATCATTTTTATGTCCCTTGGTGTAGGTTTGATTTTGTTTTCTCCTCTCTCTCTCTCTGTCCGTGTTCACGTGGTCCAATAGCGGAACAGATATCGAGGCTTGTTGGAGGCAAAGTCTCCATCCTGTCAGACCACAACATTCTGATGAGCAGCTTGTTGAACTTAAAGACTGTCAGTAACGTCGTTGGCAAAGACTTTTGGTTCAATAACACAGCGTGGACCTGGAACATGGGAGAATATTCCACAGTAAGTTGTACAATTAAGACACAACCAACCTTACATCTACACACACCAACACACACAGATAAAAATACACACACAAATACCATTAAGAAAACCAGCAGATCAAACGAAACAAGAAACCCAAAGAGAAATCAACAACACAGAAATAAGTCAAAACGAACAAAAATTAAAGGCGAAAAACTAACAAAAGAACAACAACAAATAAACATACCAAAAAAACAAAACCAACAAAAAACCAAAACCAAAACCAAAACAAATTAATCCCCGCCCCACCCCTCTGCCACGCATAAATTCTGGATATACTTGGTGTGTGGTTTGGAGAAGATTGTTTGGGAATACTACCCTAAACAGATTTACCGCTTTCCGCTCACGGAAAACAGTTTGCCGAGGGCGCTCTCTTTCCCTAGCCAACGACGTGTTCTCGGTGACCGTTTTTAAAAAATGCGATAACAATATTTCATCAACAAATGTGAAACACTAACAACAACGAAACAAGGACGAAACATGTTTTGCCTGTTTTATTGCACCCTGGTGATCAGCAATATGCACAACCATAAGCAACAAACATCGATTTGAAATCCAGTCAATCAAATTAGCGATCTATTCCAATTATTATGTTCGAAACCCTCCACTTAAGTTCGATCCAAGATGATGGCATCGATAACAAAAGACTGCAGACGAGAAACAAACGAGAGAGAGCCAAAAATCTCAGTATGGTAGTCGCCATCTTGAAAAGTTCACTGGCACTACATTTGCTATGGACGGGAGCAAACGGGTGCCTAAGAAAACAGGAAAACGTTTGCGAGCGCTCGCCTTAGGCAACGGGGCCCAAGTCTTAGTCTTCTTATAGGATGAATGACTCCGATTAGATAACTATTCATGTCATAGGATGAATGACTCCGATTAGATAAGTATTTATGTCATAGAAGGAATGACTCCGATTAGATTAGTATTTATGTCATAGGATGAATGACTCCGATTAGATAAGTATTTATGTCATAGAAGGAATGATTCCGATTAGATAAGTATTTATATCATATGATGAATGACTCCGATTAGATAAGTATTTATGTCATGGGATGAATGACTCCGATTTGATAAGTATTTATATCATAGGATGAATGACTCCGATTAAATAAGTATTTATGTCATAGGATGAATGACTCCGATTATGTATGTATTTATATCATAGGATGAATGACTCCGATTAGATAAGCATTTATGTCATAGGATGAATGACTCCGATTAGATAAGTATTTATGTCATAGGATGAATGATTCCGATTAGATAAGTATTTATGTCATAGTATGAATGACTCCGATTAGATAAGTACTTATGTCATAGGAGGAATGACTCCGATTAGATAAGTATTTATGTCATAGGATGAATGACTCCGATTATGTATGTATTTATATCATAGGATGAATGACTCTGATTAGATAAGCATTTATGTCATAGGATGAATGACTCATATTAGATAAGTAATTATGTCATAGGATGAATGACTCCGATTAGATAAGTAATTATGTCATAGGATGAATGACTCCGATTAGATAAGTAGTTATGTCAAGACGTGAATTTCTGATTATGGTTGAATTGTTTAAGGTGGTTTCCCCTCCACTCTTTCCCCATTTTTCCACCAGTCTGTCTGTCTGTCTGTCCGTCTCTGTCGGTCTACCTCTGTTTTCAAATGAATTATAATGCGTTGTTTGGTTTTGTAAACAGAGTATCAACGTCATTTTGTATGATGATGCATTTTGTTTCTTAAATTTTCAAGTTGATGTTTTAGATTTTACTTACCCCTCGAACAAATTTTATAATCGGTTTTTGTGTCCCTGAGATAAGTTTTATAAAACACCACAGTAGATCTGAGTCTGACCAACACAGGCATGTTCTAGAATATAATTGATGATGAGTCATAAACAACAATTTGTTATTTTCACATTTTTTCTTTTCGTCGCTCCACTCGCATAGTGACGGAGATCCAATTTTGAGGTTTTGAGATATTTACTCCGTATTAACGCGGAGACTCTAAGCTATGTTACTGTATAAATGAAATTGTTATATTCATAGTAGTTTTTGTGTTTTTGTAATCACGTAGTTGACGATTATCAAACCCAAACACCCGCATACCGACGGAGATGGACTCCGTCATTATGCGTGTGTACAAACCACAGGTAAGGTGCCAGCGGCCACGTCAGTCACCAGCCTTCGACCGGTGGCTGCGTCATTCATCAGAGTAGATAAAACGACTGTCAATAAGCAAGGCATCTGCCGTCATTGACCCTCGACCGGGTGGGCGTGTCATCCGACAGGATATCAAAGCAACTATCAATGAGCAAAGCTCCATTGAAATCATTAGACAATATGGGATAGGGGTGAGAGGGAAGTTGGGGCGTGGCTTTCAAGGTCGTTACCTTATTCTTTTTGTCGACTTTTGAAGAAGAATTCACTGTCTTATCAACCATTACATCCGTTTAATTATCTCGAATCTTCGTCTATATCCACTCCCTCGTGGTCCGAAAACGTCAATACAAGTTTCAATGTGTAGAGTATGCAAAACTACCTAAATCAGATTGACTATAATGGCAATGGATCGGCTTAGTTATGGACAAAAATTAGTGCAATGTGCATTCTAGAGAAACAAGAAGTTGTCATTTACACCCTCTTATTCAGTGGAAAAAAAGAAGGGAAACAAGATGTCTGCCTGGCACTAAAACAATCGGCTTTGCCTACATCCCTGGCACCATCACAATCTGCTTTGCCTACATCACCATGACACTATCACAATCTGCATTGCCTACATCCCAGGCACTATTACAATTTGCTATGCTACATCCCTGGCACCATCACCATCTGCTTTGCCTATATCCCTGGCAGCATCACAATCTACTTTGCCTATATCCCTGGCACCGTCACAACCTGCTTTGCCTATATCCCTGGAGCTGTCACAATCTGCTCTACCTATATCCCTGACACCTTCACCATCAGCCTTGCCTATATCCCAGGCACCGTCACAATCTGCTTTACCTATATCCCTGGCACCATCACAATCAGCCTTGCCTATATCACTGGCACCGTCACAATCTGTCTTGCCTATATCCCTGGCACCATCACAATCAGCCTTGCCTATATCACTGGCACGGTCACAATCTGTCTTGCCTATATCCCTGGCACCATCACAATCAGCCTTGCCTACATCACTGGCACCATCACAATCTGCTTTGCCTACATCACTGGCACCATCACAATCTGCTTTGCCTACATCCCCCTGGCACCATCACAATCTGCCTTGCCTACACCTCTGGCACTATCACAATCTGCCTTGCCTACATCTCTGGCACTATCACAATCTGCCTTGTCTACACTTCTGGCACTATCAAAATCTGCTTTGCCTACATCTCTGGCACCATCAAGATCTACTTGGCCTAGAATTCTGGCACCATCACAAATCTGCCTTGCCTACACCTCTGGCACTATCACATTCTGCTTTGCCTCCATCTCTAGCACCATCAAAATCTGCTTGGCTTAGAATTCTGGCACCATCACAATCTGCCTTGCCTACACCTCTGACACTATCACATTCTGCTTTGCCTACATCTCTGGCACCAGCACAATCTGCTTTGACTAGAACTCTGGCACCAGCACAATCTGCTTTGCCTAGAACACTGGCACCGTCATAATCTGCTTTGCCTACATCACTGGCACTATCACATTCTGCTTTGCCTACATCTTTGGCACCAGCACAATCTGCTTTGCCTAGAACTCTGGCACCGTCACATTCTGCTTTGCCTATATCCCTGGCACTATCACATTCTGCTTTGCCTAGAACTCTGTCACCGTCACATTCTGCTTTGCCTACATCCCTGGCACTATCACAATCTGCTTTGCCTAGAACACTGGCACCGTCACATTCTGCTTTGCCTACATCTCTGGCACTATCACATTCTGCTTTGCCTACATCTCTGGCACTATCACATTCAGCTTTGCCTACATCTCTGGCACTATCACATTCTGCTTTGCCTACATCTCTGGCACTATCACATTCTGCTTTGCCTACATCTCTGGCACCAGCACAATCTGCTTTGCCTAGAACTCTGGCACCAGCACAATCTGCTTTGCCTAGAACACTGGCACCGTCACAATCTGCTTTGCCTACATCCCTGGTACAATCACAATCTGCCTTGCCTACATCCTTGGCACTAGCACAATCTAACTTGCCTACATCCCCGGCACCATTGCAATATGCTTTGCCTACATCCCTGGCACCAGCACAATCTACCTTGCCTACATCCTTGGCACAATCACAATCTGCTTTGCCTAGAACCCTGTCACCGTCACAGTGTGCTTTGCCTACATCCCTGGTACCATCACACAATCTGCCTTGCCTGCATCTCTGGCACCATCACGATCTGCTTTGCCTACATCCCTGGCACTATCACAATCTGCCTTGCCTACATCCCTGGCACTATCACAATCTCCCTGACACCATCACAATCTGCCTTACCTACATCTGTGGCACCGGCACAATCTGCTTTGCCTACGTCACTGGCACCAGCACAAACTACATTGCCTTCATCCCTGGCACCAGCACAATCTGCTTTGCCTACATCCCTGGCACCAGCACAATCTGCCTTGCCTAGAACCCTGGCACCGTCACAATCTGCTTTGCCTAGAACCTTGGCACCACCACAATTTGCTTTGCCTACATCCCTGGTACCATCATAATCTGCTTTGCCTACATCCCTGGCACCATCATAATCTGCTTTGCATATATCCCTGGTACCATCACAATCTGCTTTGCCTACATCCCTGGCACCATTATAATCTGCTTTGCCTACATCCCTGGCACCATCACAATCTCCCTGACACCATCACAATCTGCCTTGCCTACATCTGTGCTACCGGCACAATCTGCTTTGCCTATGTCACTGGCACCAGCAAAATCTACCTTGCCTTCATCCCTGGCACCAGCACAATCTGCTTTGCCTACATCCCTGGTACCAGCACAATCTGCCTTGCCTAGTACCCTAGCACCGTCACAATCTGCTTTGCCTAGAACCCTGGCACCATCACAATCTGCTTTGCCTACATCCCTGTCACCATCATAATCTGCTTTGTATACATCCCTTGCACCGTCACCGTCTGCTTTGCCTACATCCCTGCCACCGTCACAATCTGCTTTGCCTACATCCTTGGCACCATCTCAATCTGCTTTGCATATATCCCTGGCACCATCACAATCTAGGTTGCCTAGAACCCTGGCACCATCACAACCTGATTTGCCTATATCCCTGGCACGGTCACAATCTGCTTTGCTTACATCCCTGGCACCGTCACAATCTGCTTTGCATATATCCCTGGCACCGTCACAATCTAGGTTGCCTAGAACCCTGGCACCATCACAACCTGCTTTGCCTATATCCCTGGCACGGTCACAATCTGCTTTGCTTACATCCCTGGCACCGTCACAATCTGCTTTGTCTACATCCCTGGCACCGTCACAATCTGCTTTGCCTACATCCCTGGCACCGTCACAATCTGCTTTGCCTACATCCCTGGCACCATCACGATCTGCTTTGCCTACATCCCTGGCACCATCACGATCTGCTTTGCCTACATCCCTGGCACCATCACAATCTGCTTTGCCTATATCCCTGGCACCGTCACAGTCTGCTTTCCTACATCCCTGGCACCGTCACAGACTGCTTTGCCTACATCCCAGGCATCATCCCAATCTTTTTTGTCTATATCCCTTGCACCGTCAAAATCTGTTTTGCCTATATCCCTGGCACCGTCACAGTCTGCTTTGCCTACATCATTGACACCGTCACAGTCTGCTTTGCCTATTTCCCTGGCACCGTCACAATCTGCTTTGCCTACATCCCTGCCACCATCACAGTCTGCTTTGCCTAAATCCCTGACACAATCACAATCTGCTTTGCCCATATCCCTGGCACCGTCAAAGCCTACTTTGCCTACATCACTGGCTCTGTCACAGTCTCCTTTGCCTACATCCCTGGCACCATCACAATCTGCCTTGCCTAGAACGCTAGCACCGTCACAATCTGCTTTGCCCATATCCCTGGCACCGTTAAAGTCTGCTTTGCCTGCATCACTGGCACCGTCACAGTCTCCTTTGCCTACATCCCTGGCACCATCACAATCTCCTTTGCCTATATCCCTAGCACCGTCACAGTCTCCTTTGCCTACATTCCTGGCACCATCACAATCTCCTTTGCCTATATCCGTAGCACCGTCACAGTCTGCTTTGCCTATGTCTCTGGCACTGACACAATCTGCTTTACCAATATCTTTGGCACTATCACAGTCTACTTTGCCTACATCCTTTTCATCAGCACATTCTGCTTTGCCTATATCCATGGTACTATCACAGTCTGCTTTGACTATATCCCCGGAACCGCCACAGTCTGCTTTACCTATTTCCCTGGCACTGTCACAATCGGTTTTGCATATATCCATGGCACCATCACAATCTGCGTTGCCTACATCCATGGCACCATCACAATCTGCTTTGCCTACATCCATGGCACTATCACAATCTGCTTTGCCTACATCCATGGCACCATCACAATCTGCTTTGCCTACATCAATGGCACCATCACAATCTGCTTTGCCTACATCCATGGCACCATCACAATCTGCTTTTGCCTACATCCATGGCACCATCACAATCTGCTTTGCCTACATCCATGGCACCATCACAATCTGCTTTGCCTACATCCATGGCACCATCGCAATCTGCTTTGCCTGCATCCAATGCACCATCACAATCTGCTTTGCCTATATCCATGGTACTATCACAATCTGCTTTGCCTATATCCCTGGCACCATCACAATCTCCTTTGCCTATATCCCTGGCACCATCACAATCTGCTTTGTCTATATCCCTGGCACTATCACAATCTGCTTTATCTATATCTCTGGCACCATCACAATCTGCTTTGTCTATATCCCTGGCACCATCACAATCTGCTTTGTCTATATCCATGCACCATCACAATCTGCCTTGCCTACATCCATGGCACTATCACAATCTGCTTTGTCTATATCCCTGGCACATTCACAATCTCCTTTGTCTATATTCCTGGCACCATCACAATCTGCCTTGCCTACATCCATGGCACTATCACAATCTGCTTTGTCTATATCCCTGGCACCATCACAATCTGCTTTGCCTATATCCATGCACCATCACAATCTGCCTTGCCTACATCCATGGCACTATCACGATTTGCCTTCCCTACATCCATGGCACTATCACAATCTGCTTTGTCTATATTCCTGGCACCATCACAATCTGCTTTGCCTATATCCCTGGCACCATCACAATCTGCTTTGTCTATATCCCTGGCACCATCACAATCTGCATTGCCTATATCACTGCACCGTCACAATTTGCTTTGCCTATATCCCTAGCACCGTCACAATTTGCTTTGCCTATATCCCTAGCACCGTCACAATTTGCTTTGCCTATATCCCTGGCACCGTCACAATCTGCTTTGCCTATATCCCTGGCACCGTGACAGTCTGCTTTGCCTACATCCCTGGCACCATCACAATCTGCCTTGCCTAGAACCCTGGTACAATCACAATCTGCTTTGCCTAAATCCCTGGCACTGTCACAATCTGCTTTGCCTACATCCATTTTCCAGTCACAACCTGTTTTGTCTAGAACGCTAGTACCATCACAATCTGCTTTGCCTATATCCCTGGCACCATCACAACCTGCTTTGCCTAGAACCCTGGTACTGTTACAAGTGACTTCATCTGTATCTCTGGTTCAGTAGCAACCTGCTTCTGCTATATCTCTTGCATCGATACACCATTCTTCACCAGCACCCCTTGAACTGATACACCATTTTCCGCCTACATCTCTGGAACCGTTACAACTGTTTTTGTATGCGGCACTCATGGTTCCGTAATAAATCGATTCGCTTACATCCGTGGCAGCAAAACAGTTTTTAGCAGATCCAGCTGCATAAACAAACACCAGATATAATAATGTTAAAACTCCCCACAGGCAGCCAGAGTCACAAATTCTCAGCTTCGCTGATCGCAGAACACAGGAATTAGTATCAAAAAACATTGGAGCACCAACCAAAAATTGTCAAAGAAAACATAGGAGAACTTAGTTTCTTTGTTTGCAGGAAATAAACCAGTCATCAGAGTAACAGATCAGGCTCATTGTAATGTCTTTAGCTCACGAAAATCAAAAACAAATTGCCATTATAAAATAGTTTGCATAATGCATAACTATTTTCATTTTTTAAAAGTTTGTTGTGTGCTTAGTTTAGTGTGTGCACATTTCTAAAAGGCAGAATGAGTAAAATATATACAATAAAATTAAATATAGTGCATTAATAATAAGCTGCTCTTTTAAATGTAGTGCGCATATAAATCATGTTCCAGTTTGATTTGAAAAGCAAGGAGACCCCTACTGCGTGTGTAAATCACGTTTTGATAATTCTCTTGTGAGTCTGATAGTATACCTATGAATTCAAGAAAATTAATGTTTTGCAAAGCGCTTTGTGTTTTTGTGATGATTTAAACATATAATGACACTAAGAAGCAAATTGTACGTTCTTTAACTAGGTTATTATGAAAGTGCAACCCATCTAAGGTATGTTTATACGATCTAAGACATCACCCAATCTCAAGGCAATGAGGCAACATTCCACTCGCATACTGAATGACTTCATCTTTGCGCGGGTGGGTCTAGCTTAAAACTTCTCTTTTTCCACTGACATAGTGACGGAGATCGAATTTATATATTTACACAATAATAGCCGTTCCAAAACACAGCCCCATATAAAGATAATGTTGTTTTAAGTGACATTTGCAAATTTCGAGCAAATTGAATCAGAAACGGCTTAGTAATAGCATTTTTACATTTTCAGAAATTTCTACCAGCCATAACTGAAAACAGGTAAAATCGATCTCCGCCACTATGCGAGTGGAGCGACAATTTGTTGCTTTGTGTAGCAGAGCCAGCCACTTTTCTCTTCACCGACTGTCCAGTGGTTTCCAGCCAAGTTGCTTGATGACAGTTGAGACGCTTCTGGTTTGTACGAACGGCAGTTGGCCACAAACCTCACTGTAGTTCTCTCCAACATCAGGTAAGGATAGCTCTTGACGTCCAAGTAATAATTCAGACCTGATTTGAATGTCATAAGGGAAGTGAAATGCCTTATACATGTACAAGGATACAACTCGAGTGACTGGTGGGAAGGAGCCAGAACCCACAGCCGGGGCATGGACCCACACCTACACCCATTCTTTTAGCAAACATGCTAAAGGTTTCTTGACTCTCGACTTGTGTCTCGTTGTAATCAGCATTCATCTACTGACGTCTAGTTCATTCTACGGGATTCCCTTTAGCTTCAAATTCTACAAACATCACTACCCGTACGTCATTATTTGTCTTGTGTGCAACTGGACTCCGTTTAACAACTAATGCTCAAATCATGTTGTCTCCCTTATTCATTCTGGCTAAGGTGTCCAACCGACCAATCTTTCTTGCCTTTATCTTATCAATTCTGTTATGTATGACACAATTTTTACAATTTGTTTTTTCTTTCGTCCTCCTCATTTCCTTTCTGCCCAATGCAGTGCCGCTGTTGAGCTCTCTGCCAGACCAGATAAGAACATGTTATGGTTTTTAAGCAAATAGAAACCCACAAACAAACCAAATTAGGTTTCAGCACAACTATTTTACGCTCTTCATCCATCCTTCATTATCAGTACAAATTTACACTTAAAGATGATGTATATCACTGCTATTAAAGACATTCTCCATTATGAAAAAATTCATATCTAAGCAAATATGTCACCTCTGAGATAGCTGAGCTATCAGTCATTAGGAAAGACGAACAGGCTCTGTAAAAGCAAAGCCTCAATCGCTTAAACAAATCAAAGTCAAAGCATTTGTTCTTTTCACCTTCATTCACTTTTGCCCAATAATGTGCACCTATGACATTTTCTACAGAATAGAAAACAAACCATATTTGAACAAACAAATAAAAGAATAATGAGTCACGATTCGACATAATTACTTTTAAGTTCATTCATACGCCATTCATTAATAATAAAGATTGAAGAACAAGAGAATTTCTCTGACTGATAATAAAGACGATAAGGACAGAGAGACATCTCTGAAATCTTTTTGGTTTGAGAGGGGTTTAGTGCCTTTAAGACTTGAGTCTTTGAATTTCATTGTTCCACTTTTTTCTGATAACTTTGTTCATCTTGTTGAAACATCTCATAAATACTCAGATCGTACCATTGAAATTAAAATTTGTAAGCTTCCAAATATAACGTTTATTTTGAAAGACATTTGAAAACATCACCCCCAAACCCAGCCCTTCTACAATTTAGTTGACTTCTATTACCAAAATGGTATTATGTTCGTTGTTTATTTCAACCGCAGCTTTTTCTCTATGCCAAAATTTTCCTCCACATGAAGCATATTAACGATATCATATCTTCCACCTCTGTTCTCCCTTTTGTCTAGCCTATGGTCTTACTTCCTCCCATGGGCGTTGGGATATCCTAATGTGATCTTAAAACACTGAAGAAAGAAAAGCATAACTCAATTAAAGTGCTCCTAACTTTCTTTTTTATATGATATCGCGCTGACAGATAGAATGCCAAGTTATCATTACTACTACAGAATGCTACCTCAGACGTATTATTTTCGAAAGATAATCAGAAACCCTTGTACCAGAAAGAGAGTGAAAGCCCAATATGATTGTATAAGACGGTGGTTTAAAGGAGAGTGTCAAGAAGAAAAAGGACCAAAAGTAAATAAAGAAATAAATATTCTTTGAAGTAAAACGATTGGTATTAGGATCGTGGAATCAGGAAAACCTAGACATGGGTCAGACAAAAGATTCGATATTTATTCCAGTGAAGAAAGCCCTCAACGACAAGGCTTAGCGTCGCTTTTTGGTTCCGTTGTTTATTGCTATTGTTTTGTTTCATTTTCTGTTTGGTTCATTGTTTTTCTATTCGATGATCCGCATTGATTTGTGCGTACTTTCTTTCTCGCATTTCTAGAGATTCGGATATGTAGTTCTTTTATATGATAGAAGAAAAGATATTTATGTTTTGTTGTGATTTGTTTTGTGTTGTGTTTGTTTGTTAGTGGTGTTTTGGATCTTTTTTGTTTTGTTGTGATTTTGTTTGTTTGTTTGTCTATAATTTGTACTTTTTCTTTCAATTTTTTCTAGATCCTAATGAGACAAGTAGAAGTATATTGCAGATGTAGCCCAACATCTTGAAATTAGGATTTTTGTGGTGGGTTGGGGAGGAGGGGGGGATGAAAAATTGAGCGATGTGGCATACCGTACTACACAAAAAGAATTTGTTCGACAACAGGCCTGGTGGACCAAAGTGAAACCTGGACCTGTCGGCCGGAATGGACTTTCGAATTTTCGAATTATTTTTCCTCTCACCTTCTCTATGACAGTATGTGGAATTTGTAATGCCAATGTCTTGAGAAATGGATAATAAAGTAAAAGGTATCATGTGCAAGTTCCAACATTTACATATTATAAGAATCATTGACAATTTGTGTGGGATCGTTGAAAGATCAGTCCGAGTAACAGCTGTCAGGGCAAAATTGATTTCTGCCAGCACTTCCTTTTCTTTCTTGTTTCACAATTCTCCTGGTCAAGTACATGTATTGAGAAATACGGATGATAACAGTCATCTATACTAAGGCTTAGAAAGAGACAAAAAGGTAAACAAAAACGGCTTTTATCCCGTACACGTATCCAAAAAATAACATGTTCACTGAATTTTACAACTATTTTTACGATCCCTGAACAACTAAGAACACTCAGGAAAGAACTTGCTGCCATTTTTTTCCCTGATACAAACGACCTGACTGGTCCTTTCTTCAACAGAAAAAAAAATTAAAATACATAAAAATGTCTACTACTCAACCGTAAAGACTGGGAAAGAGGCGTGATGTTGCGGGCCTTACCTTTCATCAGGCAGCACAAAAAGACAAGCAACCGTAATGATCACATGTACACGAATGGCGAAAAAAAACATGCTTCTTAAGGAACACGGTAGGATTTTTCAGCCATTCGTCTGCTTGTTGTTTTGTGCTGTCTGACGAAGGTTGAAACCGGAAACGTCACGTCTCCTGTCTGGTCTTTTAGTTGGATTGTACAAATGTTTTGTTTTTTTATGTTATAGAATTTCCTGTTACTCACTTAACAGCATCATCCCACTATTTCTACTCTCCTTACTTAAAACTAAACCGAGTGAGAAAAACGAAAAAAAACCGCATTTTTCATGGACAAAACGCAAAATACATGTAATGAAAGAGCCTGACTGACAGCGGGACCGAATCCTTTCGCGTCATCCACCCAAATGCTCGGCATGTGGTACTATTTTGATTCTAAGGCCGTGTTCACACCACAAGCAGTAACCGCACCGTATCGGAGCCAATAAATATTCTTCCACTTTTTATCTTTCTAGACTGTTCAGACCAAAAACTGCGGCCCCGCCACGCAGCTCGCTTACAGTTTGCTACGAGCCATAATAAATGTCGGAGTGTTCTACGTAGCTTTGTAGCTCACCGTCAAACCGACCGATTTCCGTAATGGCTTAATTTTGTTAGCACTTGTGCAACACATTCTCGTCTGCTGCGGCTTATTTGTATGCACGTCAGAGATGTCGGTTGTTCTTGTCTTGCCTTAGATAGAATGGGCGCTGTGGGCCAGAAGAGCCCTTGACAGCGGCAGCACCTTACAAAACCTCACGTTGTTTCACCCCTGGTGGCAAAACTATAAAAGGCCGCAGTCGTTTGCAGCTGCCTACGGTCCCAACAGAGGCAGTTCTGCAGGGTCGTACTTTCGGAAGCAACTGCGCCCGCGCTTCCCCGAGCAGCACATAGTCCCGAAGCTTATGCAACAGTGTTTCGCACGGGCCGCCGCAATGGTGGCAGGGTGTATTCCGATGTGGATCGATTTTGTTAAGATGAGCACCGATGTCATCATGGCCAGTCCGCAGGCCAAACACCGCGGTCTGGTCCACGCGGTCAAGCGTCCTCCTCGCGTCATGCCTAACTGGCCTGCGCATAGTGAGCATAAATCTGTCCACAACATGCGCCTTTGGAACTAACGACCACTGATTCATCCACCTGTCATGTATCCACTTACCGCAGAAGTGTTTTGCAGTATCCCAGATAATCTGGTCATGTCCTGGGATCATTAGGCCTCGCGGACATAAAGAATCTTTGAGCAATCCTAGAATATAGGCCTTACATTACTAGGAATACCGAAGTATCCTCGTATCCTCAGGAAGATCTCTCTTGTACCACCACTACTGAGCGTGTCCACTACTCGATCCACTTCACCGAGAATCGGTTCGTGTGCAGCCGTGAGACAGCTCAGGAGCCGAGCCAGAACTGACTTTGAGTTAGAGAAAACTACCACTTATCGGGTCTTTCCCCTTCCCCTCCCCAGAGAAATCTCCCAGCCATCTGGTGACCTTACAGATATATAGCTATGCCTTCAGCTTCGTGGCTTAAGCGGTACCTTCTGCAGTTTCTGGAAACTCCTTCTGTCCAGCCATTGAGATACTTAATACTAAAGCCGTATCCATTTT
Organism: Goniobranchus kuniei; assembly: GCA_025770095.1. Lineage (NCBI taxonomy): Eukaryota > Metazoa > Mollusca > Gastropoda > Nudibranchia > Chromodorididae > Goniobranchus > Goniobranchus kuniei. The sequence continues at coordinate 14,433 of JAOYNN010357574.1, forward strand.
GTGGCTCGGCTGTAATACCGTTATAGGAGCACCACGAATCACACGTTTGACGTCACTGCCTCGCACGATTCAATTACTTTGTTTACCGCCGAATTGCACGTCGAAATCCGTTTAAAGACTTCAAGAATAATAATCGCAACGCTTCATGGTAATAGGTACGGTAATCAACGCACTTTCTCTCTGCATTGCAAGCTTAAGATTATCACCCACAAAGCAAAAGGCCGCTTTGAAATAAATTATGTGTTTTGCTTTTACAGATTCTGAATAAGTCGTTCAAGATCTCACAATGGTATTTAAAGGCTTGAAACTGGAACCATTGTATTCCGCATAAGTTGTAAAATTTGTTCTTGAGACAGTTAATTGTTTACGTCTGGGGTTCCCAACCCCCGGCCCGCGGACCGTGGACACATAAAGTTTCTGATTGGTTGTTCTCTATTTAAGGTCTACCGGATTTTCTGATTTTGTCTGAAAGTTTACATTTAGAGTCTAGCGAGGTCAAGCAAGAGAACATTTTGTGTGTTAAGTCGAGCTATATTTTATTTTCTTTTTTAAAGGTGCAACTGTATTTTATCTTGAAGGCACGTTACGAATACAACTAAAATCAAAATTACTAAATTTAAAAGAATCTAAGATATAAAGTATCATCAATGCCCCTCCTCCTAGCCTCCCCTCCCCCACCTTCCTGGACCACGTTAAAATTATCACACGATGACCGGTCCGCGTCGATAACAGGGTTGGGGACCGCTGGTCCACATAACTTCGGTCTAACTCAGGCACATTCGTGAGGGGACGTTCTCATGTTCAGTATGCAGAGTAAACAGCAGCACGTTTTGACTTATTACATTAGTTTTAATTTTATAAACTTATAAAATATCATACTTTTGGTAAAATCCTCTCTCTCTCTCTCTCTCTCTCTCTCTCTCTCTCTCTCTCTCTCTCTGTCTCTCTCTCTCTCTCTCTCTCAGCATCTCCCCATGGCTTGCATTGTTAACCCTGAGACTGTAAAGTGCCATCAATGTCGTTAAAGCTACACACAAGTAAAGCTGTTACAACC
>JAOYNN010358684.1:0-15469 GCA_025770095.1 Goniobranchus kuniei
CTCTCTCTCTCTCTCTCTCTCTCTCTCTCTCTCTCTCTCTCTCTCTCTCTCTCTCTCTCTCTCTCTCGTTCTCTCTCATGGATGTGGTTAAAAATAATTTCCTTCTAAAAGATATACTGACTGAGCAAAACAAAATTAACGCCACATCAATTTTAAAGTGGGATTTTGAACGCACATTCCTACCAAAATCAATAATACTTCACAAAAAGAATAAATACATATTGAGTATCAGTCTGTCGAATTTGAATGAATTCGGTGCTGCTTTGCAAAAGGTAGAGGCAAATGTATAAAACCTACTCTGAAATTCGCCTGCCCGAGTTTTGACAATAAATGTTATTAATTCTTAAACCCACAATCAACGAAGAGCATCAATCAAATTACACAGTGTATGGTAGAGGGTAGAGGAATAGGACAATATTTCGAACTGGATGATTTTAAATCTCTTTAGATCTATGCATAGCAGAATTCAATGCGTAATTCGTGCAAAGCATAATATTTTGAAAATTTGCTGGCTAGGGAAATCATTCTCTCCTCTCTTATTGCTTCTCTAATTGCTCACCTTGTTTTTCCTTCTTGTAGGAGAACAATTAGAGTGTTTTTCATGAAATGGATATTGTATGACTCATTAGAACTAATTTTTATTGTACTCATTGATTTTATACTTTTATCTTTTTTTCAATTTTTGATTTATTTGGATTGCAATTTGGATTTATGGCCATTTAATTGTATTCCGCTTAGCATTCCATGACAAGCAGTAGCAAACTTGAACACGCTATCTCACGACTTGGCTTCATATTTTGTTCAATAACTTTCATGTCCCTTGTTCAAATCTTTTGAAATTTCCCTCACATCATGAAATTGTGTTGGTTTAAATATATTCCAAATTTCAAAGTATTCTGCTGATTTTTTTTTTAGTAAATTATTGGCTTTAAATTTGGTCCGGTGTTAATTTTTTTGCTTAGTGTATTTAAAATAAAAAAGAGTCCACAACCTCAATTCTAAGATTTTACTCTAAAACTATATTCAAAGCAATTTTGCATCAAGTTATGTACATTGTGCATAGCGAGCGCTGCAGTCTAATGGCATGACACTCGCCAACGTTGCCAAAGGCACAGGGAAATGTTATCTTTAGAACAATATGATTAACAATTTAATTTCTGCTCCTAAATCATGTGGTAGGTAGGATATTAGTCCTACATGAGATGGACGATACACCTAATGGTCCCATGGGGCAAGTTGTGTAATGTAACCGTACCCTTGTCCTGTTGGAATTGTGGTAAGTATGCTGAAAAGTTGCTGCTGACTCACCGACTTAAAACCGTCCACTTTCTGTATCGTCTGCTAACTCGTCAGACACTGCAGCCTAGGCTGTTCTCTGTATCTCTGATGTGAATGCAAACCATTCTTTTCTGTTTTGGGCAATGTCTCTTAGCGTCTCGTAATCAGTTCTCGTTTTAAGTTCTTGAGTGTTTCCTTGTACGCTTTTAAGGTCATTATTCAATGTTGTTGGTAGTGCAGTAGTGAGTCTTCCTCTAATCCTTTTCTTGTCATCTTATGTGAAATAATAATCCATTGCTATATTTGCTGGTATCTTTTTATGTCTTCTTAGAACGTGACCAAATAGTTTCAATCTTCTTTCTAGTATTTGGATTGATATAGATTTTACTTCGCATTTTTTGTGTAACGATTTGTTAGATATTATCATTAGGTAGTATATTCAGAGATGCGTCTGAGTTGAATCGATGAATTGAATCTAATTTGTTTGTCTAATTTGATTTCTCATCAGTTTTTGTCAAGGCCCACGTTCCTGAGTTGTAGAGTAGGACTGATGTTACTAATGAGTTGTACAGAATGAGTAAAGTTTTCTGTTTGACTTTTTTATAGTGGCTCCAGATATCTGTCAGTTTACTGAATGCTACTTTGGACAGGTGTTTCCGGTTTTCTATGTCCTCTTTACTGCTAAGCAATGATCCTACTTTCTTTGTGGTTTTCCAATCATCATTTCTCTATTAATTGTTGTGAGTTCAGTTTTGTCAACATTTACTTTAAATTCATGCTTTTTAAGAACCCTTTCAATTTCATGGACATCTTTATGATCGTGATAATTATTTCCAATGAAGTCAATGTCGTCTGCATATACTTCTTCCTTTGGTAGAGTATAAAGTGCTTCATAACTCGTTATATTATTTTTAGCATTATTTCCAGGAGTTCTTCCTCCAGATGGGTCATAAACAAGACTGGGCTCAGGCTGTCTCCTTGGTGCGCCCCCCCCCTCCTTCCCCTGTTGCCGTTGAAAGATCTTTTGGTGTCGTTTCCAATTATTTTTATGTTCAATTTCAAGTCGCTAATGAATTGCTGCCCAGGCAAAAATTAATTTCTACTTTCTTCCTCCCAACTAAGCACAACTGATGTAAAACCCCTACCAAAACCATCATGCATAATCTGTAAAATGGTGGACTGCTGTCGCCACCCAAACTTCGGGATCTGCTGAAAGAAGTGTCTGTATTTATTCATTCACTAATGTTATAAACAGCACTGCAGTACATCCGGGGAACAAATTCAACACCAAAATTTTCATTTAAACCGAATTACTTGGAGTACGTGCTGCAAAATCGGATTCTAGAGCTACTATCAATACTCTGTGAAGGTATGAGTATGTGTAGAAATAATTTGACAATATTTCAAATTCTATTTCCCAGATCAGCAACTTGATGCAAAAGAAACGCAGGCTAACAGATCATCCTGATGTGGTGGTTCAAAAAGAAATTCAGCATTCAAAAGACAAATTACAAGGAGCACAATCAACAAGGAGTTCCTATGGCCAGATTCCCGAAACTAACATGCCAGCAACAGCAACCACAGCTATAACTGATGATTACGATCAAATGATCGCCACTTTGTTACAAAATCTCAGTGAGCACCTCAGAAAGCAACGAGCTTATCACGACGAACAATCAAGAACGAGCGACATCCTAGATAAAGCAGTTATCCAACTGAGCAAGGTCACTTGGATCCAGAAACCTGCGCAAAACAATTCTTCTGAATTTCCAGAATACATTATTCATGTGGAAGACAATTCCCCCGATTCACAGCCAATGGGGGCAAATGACTATCAAGACTTGAATACACCAGAGTCTAAGATGGATGCAGAAGGTGCCAACGGGAATGCCAGTGTGACGGGAGTGGCTGCAGACAGAATATTATCAACACATGTTCCTGCCACTACAGAAAACAACAATACAACCCCTTTCTCTGAAAATCACAACAATGCCAATCCCAAAAGCACAACACAGTCACTTCAAACAACCACTCTGGTGAAACGTAATGGAGAGACAGGAAGGCACAAAGACAAAAACACTGAAGGGCCTTGGGATTGGTTAAGACGCGTCAAACCCATCAGTCCAGAATCAGATTATTCCTTAATACTTCTTATTGAACTGCTGTCAGAATTATCATCTGAAGAACACAACATATCAAAAGAACTTGCAGTTTTCAGTGACACAGGTCAAAAATTGACCAAAGACAGAGCCCTTTCAGAAAACCCTCACATAGCAACAGATATAAATGACAAATCAAAAATGACCGACATCCTCAGTGAAAGTGGTGACTCCAACAGCATAAGCAACTTTAATGAGACTGACTCTTCATCTGAAGAGGACTACAGCGATGAAAGTTCAAGCAATGAAAGCGAAGAAGACGATGATGATGACAATAACCCTGTCAAAGCAAATGATGACAAAAGCAAAGGCAACGGCGATCTTTCCGAAGAACATGAGAACAATGATAGCAAAGCTCTTTTTGACTTGCCATCCACAAGGCCCACTCAACCCAGTTTCAATAAAAATGAGCCAATATTGCATGGTGGCTTCAATGAGGTGACAGATTCTAAAGATATGAAAAAACCTGATTATAAAGAGCCAATGAGTGAAATGAATGACAATGGGAGCCATAACAAGGAAAACAAAGAAAGACTGAAGGATGATGATGTGGAAAATGTGCAATCTGAGGAAAGAGACAGTGAAGAGGAGGCATCTGACAGTGAAGACTCTGAGACTGACTATGAGTATCTGAATGGCCGAAATACATATCAAGAGACACAACTCTTTGGTCCGCGCGATCCTGAAGATCCTTCAGAGGAGTATATGTCTCAAAGCAACATTCCATCTTTCACAGCTTATGGAAATCGTATCATCAGAAAAAGGAATATAATAACAGATCCATATCTTGATGCTTTCACTTTAAAATCTTTACAAAAACTTCATCCACCTCAAATGGGTTTAAGTCGCAGGAAGAGGCAAGCAGATATGTTCTGGCAGCAATTTCTGGGCTTTGGTTCAAGTCCAATTAGACAGACTATTCCAGCATCCCACAGCCCCCAAAGTTATGGAAATGCTCAAAGCTTGAGTAATCAATTAGGTCAAGGTCGTCTTCAAGCCCTACTGCCATCACAGAATCAAAATGGTTTTCAAACACCTTTACAGTTTCCAAATCAACAAAATCAAATTGAGTCATCACAGGGCCAAGATCCACTCCAATATCCAATATCCCCTTTCCGCAGCTATCCACAATACTCCAGATATAACAACTATCTGGGTTTCAGTTATCCCAACTTTGGATATCCAGGCTACCCTGGCTATCCTGGGATGAACCATGAGCCTGGAGAATCCCCAGCTTTTGAAGGTGGGCCTTCAGCTGATATGATGGAGGAGGTGCTCAATAGTTTATTTCAACGATACTGGGAGAATGTGCGAAATATGTTCACGACAAAAGGGCCATCAACTACTCCTGAAAATGAATACGAAGGACCAATCACAACAATGATGACTACAACAGCACCAACAACAACAATGCTAAAGACTACAACTGTGGCAGCATCAACAAAGGTGCCTACAATAATGGCATCCACCAAACCACAACCTCTGTACAGTATAGGAACATCAGTGGCACCACCTTTGATTGACAAAACAAACACCAGCACTCTGAATGTAACGAGTATCAATGCTACTGAAACACAAATTACTGAAGCTCACACTACCACAAGACAAGGAAGTTTGGCTTTCCCCTCACCTCTTGTCACATTAGGCCAAGCTTTGCCTAAAAGCACCACTGACAAAAACCGTGCTTTGCCTCCAAATTTCTTTCCAAGGAAAATACAAACAAAAACCTCTCCCTTCCCATTCTTCTGACAGAGAATTAATGGTGTCTAATCAACTACAATGGGAGATTCATCTACTGATTTATTGATGATTTAAACCACAACAGAAATAAGTACCCCTTCAAGAAAAAGCCCATAGGCCAAAGAAATTTTTGACATTTTATTCATAACATCTTCCTGGAGACACAGCAAAATGTTGCGAGTTGAGCCAGGGGCAAAAGAAAAAAAAAGGGATCAAAGGTTGAAATTTAAGAAATTACTGAATACACCATAATCTCTCCAGCTCAGTGAAATGAAATTGGTAGATATTTTGTGGCAAAAATAGGTTGTACATAGATGTTTTTATATATAACACATATATGTACAGACATAAATACATATTTACTCATACATATATGCATGTTAACAAATTAGAGCTTTCTCATGGAGCTTAACCACTATGTGCTCGAAGTGCTGTACAAGTTTTCTCAAAGAAATACCCTCTCAACTCGTAGTGGAGTACACAGAGATGCCGTCATTTTACAGGCACATTTGCTCTAGCATACTGACAAGATCCTGCTCTGCCTATGGTCAAGTACTCAACAACATCTGAGTGGGATGAGGAAATGTGTGTGAATAGCCTTTCCCAAAGACTAAACAGTGCCACAGCACGGCCCGTTAGAAACTCAGAACCTTGTGGTTACAAGGTGACCCCAAAGACACTCTGCCACACACGTACATGTATGTGCATATTAATATTACTTTCATCACATGATGCAAACAAACATTTATTAAACAGGACAATTCATACTTTCAGTCTATATGTTATCCTTTTTTACTTCAAATGTTAACATGCGCCTTTATGTCGTACATTTACAATCTTTAACACCCTGACTCATTATTTCATGTTGTTAACTCATATGTAATGTTCTGTCAAGTCTCATTTTCAATACATGGCCTTTATGTGTAATATGAAAATTACATAATGATTCAAAACTTTTAAAAATAGATTGTTTCTAAAATGTAATTGTTAACTATCCAATAATTTTGACATTTTATATTTATAATATATATTAGTGTGTTTGAATGACTCTGATGTACTCATATACCCCATGTATATTATTATTTCATGTATGATATCTATTCCCATCCAAAATTTCTTTTTCCTCTCACATGAAGTTCTTGAAAATATTCAAGACATGAACAAAATGTAGAAAGGTAATGAAATTTCCCTTGATGCTTTTGTAGATATCCTATGACACATTATTGTATGAATCAAATTGCTAAAAATAAGTTATATCTACTTTAAATTGTAAAATCATTTTATAACTTCTAAGAGAGTTCATGAAATAAAGAATTTATAGTATCTACACTCTTCATTATATCAAGTTGTTGAAAAAGATGAAAAGGCTGATAGATGGCCTTCTCAATGAATGTGGGCTGTCTGCTCCAGTCAATTAAACCAAAGTCTGGACAGTCCCTTTAATGTAAGAATAAGGAGGGGCAGCAGATGGAAGATAAAAGAGAAGGATAGGAATGAAACATTTTTTTCTTTAAAATGTGAGCTTTTATATAGCTAAGTGCTCAAGGCAATGTTCAAGTCTGTGTCTCTAACAGGCCTTTTCTCAAACAAATACCTTCTCAACTCGGTATGGAGTATTCAGAGATGCAGCCATTTTACAGGCGCACTTGCTCTAGCATACTGACAAGATTCTCCTCTGTCTGACGTCGGGTACTCAATAACACCTGTGTGGAGTGAGGAAAAGGAGTGTAAATAGCCTTTCCCAAGGACTAAACAGTGCCACCGCATGGCCCCAATTAGAACTCAGAACATCACAATTACAAGTCGAATGCCTTGACCCACAGCCATGCTGCCATGCATATTAAGTGTCAATAGAGGTATGAAATGAGAAAGTTCAAGGACTGAAACAAACTCAACAATCGTGCCAGTATGCAATGGTACAATGTCTACTAATTAGGGTTGTGACATGATAATGAGAGGAAGCCCGGCCACTTCTCTCTTATCCTGGTACGTATATACTGTATCTAAACCTTCATTGAAGGTACCCAATCCACGTTTTTCATTTAGAATTTAGATGCAAACAAGAAGACTTTTCACACAATCTGATAATATTAAATGGACAGTGTAATGCATCTAACAAGTTGATCTACAGTATTCTCATAAAAAACGGCTATGTCCTGAAGATTAGTGGAGAATTTTTTAATGAATTCATTTACTTATCCAAACCCATGCATCAACTCATAGTCTTATGAATTTTGCTGCAAAATAAAATATTTGACCTTTTTTAAAAACCTTATATAAGGCTCAAGAGAAAATCAATTTACCTTCCTATGCATGCAAGAAAATAATTTGGTACTTTTTGTTTGACCGTTACAACATTCTTTAGATAGAATGATGTCATACTGAAATAAAGAGAAGGCCCATTACTTTCAAATCTAAAGTATGACAGCAAAATAAGTCTGATGCATGTCTCACAATAAGTCTCCAAAGCAACAAAATCCATTTTTATTAATTAAAAAGCTTATTGGGTATTAAGAGAAAAAAACACTTTTGCAAGACAAAAAAAAAATGGAAAGAGTTCTTAGGCTATTTCATGAAATGATGATATAAACCTATATAATGATAAGTCTTAAGCAATCTTGTAATTCATGCAAAAAGTACAAATCTGTGAGTCTTACCTTTGTTTCACTTCCTCTTCTTCAGATGACAGAATGTCATCTCCATCTGAAAGTCCATTCTCAACAACTTCATCCCCAGTAGTGTCCTTCTTGTCTGTTTCTTCTATGTTTTCACTACCTCTATCCTTTTCTTCTTCTTCCGCTTCTTGCTCTTCTTGTAACCTCATTTCTTCAGCAATGATTGCAACCATTTCTTTGTGTTTTTTGGAATTCTCATGATTTCTAAATCTGAAAAACAAGTTTCAAAGACAGGACTAGCAACCAGAGTACCATATGTCCAAAATCTACCAGAATCTATCTATTCAAGGTCTTCTAGCAGAGTCATCTTGATCTTTCAAAGTTACATAAAATAGAAGAGCTGGTTTTCAGTTGATTAGAAATGTCTCCCTGACAAAACATATGGTGTGAATATCTTTAAATCAAAGTATATTCAGACATACATTGTTCTGGTTGCCAGTCGTCAATTTGTGGTTTAACCACGTTCTTACTTTTTTTGCACTTTGGTGTATCTCGGTGTGAATTGAAATATTAAAAATGGAAAAGTCTGTGAACAAAGTGGAAAGCACACTTCCACATGCGTCTAATCAGCATTGTCAAGATTTGCATGACGACATGGAGGTGATCATGCTCTGCTCACATGGTTAACAACTTTTTCTTCTTTAAGGCTGGTCTTTTCAGATGGAATTTTGTAGCAATTGGAACTACTTTAAGTAAAAGGAATAAACATCTACATATAACATTCAGCAGACTTACGCTTTATCACTTTTAAAAGATTTGTTGCATGCCACACAATACAAATCATCATAGAAATCTTCTTCCACTTCAGCTTCTTCATCCACAAGCACTGAATTAGGGTCTGCTTCGTCTATGAGTAAGATAAAGATGGAAGTTTGATCTGGGTTTTATCTATCATGAAATCAGTAGGAATGTATATGTTTACTGATCTATACGCAAAAAATAGAATAAGTATAAATGAGTAAAATAGGTTCCTAAGAAAAGACAAGTGCAAAATTGTTCCTTTATTCCGTTCTTCTTTATATGGATAGGAAAGGCATCTCATAATACTCATTCTCTTTACTTAGTATATCCTGACAGCTAAAGATGTGAAGGTCTTTCATGAGAGGGTGGCTCCTGGAGTGATTTTTACCATGCTTTTCTCTTCAGCTCTTTTCTTTGTGTGTATGGGCATTTAATTGTCATTGACTGTTTTTCTTTTCCTCAGTATATTTTTTTAGAGGTCACCAGACTGGGTTTTTTCTTTTATCAGTTTACAATGACTGACTTGGTCATTCAGACTGCATATTACTATCATGATTGTAAACCTACATAAACATTTGGATCCTACATTGTATAGTCAGTCGCCATGGCAATGGTCACTATCTTTGATTTTACACTGATTTCAGGCTATTCCCTTTCTAACTTTAACACTTAATCAACCAAATTTGAAGTTGTCAGCTTTCTTCTCTGACTCAAGTACTTTAAAATTTTAACCAGCAAATAAAGAGGTTATAGACAGTTTTCCCATTATGAATTTGTGAAAATTGTGTGATACGAATGCAGCATGAAGGTGATATTTTATCTTTACATACTATTCACAAAGGGGATAAAACCTTGCTTTCTTATTTTTTCAGTTTTGTAAACTGGTGTCATTGTGGTACCGCAATGGGAATATGCTTGGCAGGTTTCATTGAACAGCATTGCCGAATAATCCAAGAGTTAAGTCAAATACAAAAATAAAAATAAACTTTTGAAAAGAAGGCCCCTTTTTAACAAACAGAGAACTTAGCCCTAATCTTTACTTTAGAAAAAATAATGTTGACATCACAATTGCAAACATAAATTCTTGTACAAACAGAAACAATTTGTCTACATATGCAAAGTATTTAAAAATAATACTCTGTACCATAATTCACCCATTGAGATGCCCAGCTGCTATGTGTTCATAAAGAGACATATTCATTGACAAAAACAATTAAGATAGCAGCACACCATATCATAAATTGTATGCTTCTTTGTCCCTTTTCATTTAAAGAACTCTTTTGATAAGTTCTTCCGAAATAATGTTAGCAATCCAAAGAACTGTGACTGTTTCCTTTCAAAAGCAGTAACTCCCACCTTTTATGTAAGTTAAATGCAACAACTCCAGTGTCAGATATTTGATTTAATTACTTGTGATAGAAAGAGATCATGATAATGTCAGATACTGATGTGTCAATATTAAGAAATGTTATCCAATGCAACTCACCTGGAGATTCATCTCCATAGAGCTCATCTAAATTTGCTTCTAGTTGTTGTAGATCTTTTTCTAAAGCAGACATTGCAGACCAACCAGTCTCTTGGTAGTTTTCCATTCTCCTTAAAGGATAAATTTCATTTTCAAAGCTGCAATCTTAACTGCATACAGTGTATTTGGAGGATTGTCCTTGATTATATCTTGCACAAATTTTACAACCAATTCTCAGTAATGACTCATTTTAAAGACATCGCATGAGGAAGGCCCTTAAATGATAATTATTGTTTGTTCTTGACTGCATGTATCAATTGTATTCTTGGCACACCCATTTTCTGATGAAATGGTCTCTCTGAAACTATAATTATGTTGTCTAACATTACTTAAAATCTGATGACATATGAGTTTCCATTACAGTTACAAGTATCCTGCATTTGAATTCAATTGTTTCTGAAGCAAAGTTTAAATTGCAATATCAAAATTTCACACTAAGAAATTTTTAGAGAATTTATCTGTAGTCAAATAAAATACCATAAATTATAAGTCTCTTCACCTTTTTCTTTCGAGTAGCTCCTCCTCTCTCTTCTGTTTTGACTTCTCTTCTATCTCAGCAGCCCTGGCCTCTAGTTTTACCTGTGTTTATAGGGAGATGAAATTATTCTCTTGCATTAAAATATGACCCAAATGGTACCATACTTTCTCCACATATCTCAGCTTTAATGAAATCAAACGTTTTTTTTAAATTGTGCATAGCGACAAATATAAATGGGTTGTATGACAGTTGATTCGAGGGAAAACTTTGGTATGTGATTATCTTTCTCTACGATTTAGTGATTTCAAGTCATTTACTTCATACAGAAACAAATTTCTGTACACATATATTTAATCAAACTAATTGATGACGCACTATTTTATTGAAATTTTTTTAAGTTGACAACTGTACTCTAAAAGAAACTCTTGACTGAGTACATGTATGCAAATGCAATTATCAGGCTCACTGAAAGTCAAGTTTTACATGTGTAAAGCTTAGCTTGTCTTTTGTTTATCCTGAGATTATCAAAGCTACATCCTGGATGTACAGTGTGTCCTTGAAGGAAAATTAAGCTTCATATGGGTAAAATTTGAGAAAAAGGCCTGGATATATCTTTAAAAACGCATTTGAAATCTAGTGTCATGAATGAGAAGCAGGTAAGGAAAAAACAAATTTGGTGAGCTCTGAGTGGAACTCACTAGAAATGTCATGTCTTTTTATGATTTTTAACTCTTCTCAAATAAAACTATTTTCAAAGATTTGGACTTACCTTGTATGCTTGAACTCTTTTGTCTCTCTTCCTCACATAGACTACTAAATTCTGTGGGTAACATTAAAAACAAAATAATAAGGACAAATCTATAGAGATATTGATGTCCATAATTCTCAAAATTTCAAACTTATACACAAAAAAAAGAAGTATACTTGAAAATATGTCAGAGAATTAGTTCCTTTATGATTGCATTATATGAAGTATAAAGAGAACAGATAAATTGAAAGATATTTCAGAAAAATCCTACATACACAATCTCAAAATTTTCTGTAAATCTTTAAACAAGGAACAACAAAATAACACAATACAACCCTATTTTCACATCCATGGATTACAATTGATCAATGCAAATAGTACCCTTATTTCTTCATTGCGGTCTTTTCTTGCTGCATCACGAATCTTTCTATTTTCTGCCTCCATTAAACGCCTACATCTTCTATCAGGAGCTTCCCTTGTGTCGTATTTTTCCACCCAAACATAGGACTTGTTCGTACAAAAACTTGACCAAAATGCATAAAATGGCCCAACAATCTGTCAAAAAAATAAATTCATGTTTTCTGTCAGATAACTCTTTTAACAAAATATTGCATGCAAATCTGTGCTCATCAAATGCAGTGAAAATATGCAAAATACAAAAAAAAAAGCAAAATGAAAAAGACAAAAAAATAAACCTTGAAAAAAAACTCATTTGCTATTCTCCACTTCACATTCCTATAGCCCCCCAAAAGTTTTGATTTTTTTTCTTTATGTTTTTCATTTTCAAATAAGACTCATAGTTTTACTCATGCAATGAACATACATATCTAGCATCTTCATCTAAAAATCAAATATTTATTAAAAAATAAAGAGCGTAAAAACCTAGACAATATTCTTTTACACATAATAAAGGATCAGAATTGTTTCCCCTTTACCAGTATGAAAGAACTATTCTATTGTGAATATGTTTTAGCAATCCTCAAATCAATATCATTAAATACCTCATCGTAATCTGAATCTGGACCTCCAAATTTAGGGAACTCTTCATCTTTCTTTCGATCGGGCATGAATACATAATCTTCCTCAGCCAACGTCTCAAATACTTTTCCATACACAGAGTAAAAGCTCTGATGATTTAGACAAACAAGAATTAAACTTTAATAATAAATGTTATCAAAATATCTTAACTTAGAATGTTTATTAATGTGGTGGGGTATTTCAAAAGAAATAAGCAAATTTGCCTCCCATTTCTTAATGCTCAACAGTTCAGAAGTTATCAAATAAAATTAAAGATATGGTTGATGATAAAGATATAACGAAACACATTTCAATAGTAAGGAATAAGAAAAGGTTTAATGAAAAACATTGGTTTAATATATTTTTTCTTTTAATTCACACCACTATCTTTACATCAATATCCAAATGATGGGGGATGAAATAACGGTAAAATCTCATGACAATTTATCAAATAAACTTAATGAATAAGCAATAAAAGTTCTAAAGGTAGAATCAAAATCATAATTAGGTCTGATTTTGAATTTTTAACTCAAAGTTTACCTTTTCATCATCTGCAAATCCAGAATAGCAGGATGAGTTGAAATACTGGAAGACATCCAAACTTTCATCATTGTAATTATCTCCCCCTCCCATTCCTGGAATGAAGATATCATATGCTTAAAATGTAGTAAACAGAAACATATGAATGTTACTATTGAATACATTATAAGAGTAAACTACAAGTAATTTAAAAAACAGCTCCACTAACAATGGAAACAATAATAATTGTACTTTATTCATCCCTCTGGGAAATTTGTTTACAGACGTAAAAATGTATAGATAGCATTGTAAACAATATCACAATCAACGTTGAGAATATAAAAATGCATTACATAAAACATTAAACGGGTAAATATAGGAGGTCTTGTAATAGCGTAATATAATAGATAGATATAAAAGGATGAAGATCATATAAGAGTTCATTGGTACAAGATGTTTTATTTATTTGCCCTGTTAAAAATTCTGATACTAAGAGGTTAAAACAAATGTAGGTGCCTCTGTGTTCTTGTCCTTGAGGACAGCAGATGATTCTTAAGTTTTGAACTTTTTATTTGCCATGTAAAAGGTGGGTTGGTCCATCTAAAATACAAATGATTTTCCTCATACAGCAGTTATCTATTAATTCTGTAAAAGTGTTCAATTTAGAAGGACAGTACTTTTTACCCGTTTGACAATTTTATCCATCAGTTCCTGTCTGTTAAAGAACAGTTACCTCCCCAGACCAAAAGACAGAAGGTAAAAAGGCTTTCTATTACAGATTCATAGAAGAGGAACAATTCATCCATGTACAACATATCATTATCAAAAAGAAATATATCAAGCTTTTCTTTAAGATGTAATATACACAGATTGTTATTAATTCAGTTGAATACAATTTTATGTACCTCCTCTAAGAATAGCTTCCCTGTGCTTATCATACCATGCCCTCTCTTGAGGATCACTGAGGACTTCATAGGCTTGTTGAACCAATCTGAACTCAGCTGTTGCTTCCTCTACATTATCACGATTTTTGTCTACAAAATCAATTCAAACAGAAATTTGTGTTGTAATGAAATCATAGTGAATTAAACTGAAATCTTCACACTGTGAAATTAAAATTATTTGCACTCAAAAATGTTGTGAGTAGATTAAAACCAAAATAATTTTTTTTTTAAATTATTGATAAAATAAAATAAAAATTAATTTCACTGAAATGTTACACAACCCTATTAGACTGATGATGAGATAAAATTCTTCAAGAAGACTTGGAGAGCATCTCACAGAGGGGAGCAGAAAATGGCTACTATAATTTCACCCTCAAAAATGCAAACAGATGCATATTGGCAAGCATGACCCTGTCCCAAACTTCAAATACATCATACTGGGGAATGTTCTAGATTAGGTGAAACAGGAAAAGGACATAGGTGTCCTGGTACACAATGGTCTAAATTTGATAATCACATCAGATCAATAAAACATCTATGTCGGCACTGATAAGGAGGATTTACCATACCAAGAGCAACCGAAAAGACTTAAACTACCAACAATTAAGTACCGCCTTCATAGGGGAGACATGACTGAAGAATATAAATTATTGAGTGGAATATACGACCAAAATGCTGCCAACATTTTGATTGAGAGAAGACCACACGAGGTGGAGAAGAGAAAGGGCACACTCCCATTTTTTTCTCCTAGAGTGCTTATCAAAAGGCCATGAATTACATAAAACAAACACATCATTTCAAGACTTTAACCATTTAACAATGCAGATGGAATAATAAGAAGGATTAAAGACACCTTACATTATCAATACAAATTTTAAATAGTCACTTTAATACCTGGATGATACTTTAAGGCAAGCTTGCGATAAACTTTCTTCAGTTGATCGGAATCCACATCAAAGTCCACTCCTAAGACTTCGTAATGGCACCTTATCTTAGTAGCCATGTCAAGTTTTTATAATGACCACAGACTGACACGAAAAGTATTCTGCAACTGAAAAGTAAAAGTGTGATCATTTAAATAGTTTTGCAGGTAAAGGCGATGTCATATCCTGTGAACCATTGGGAGCTTGTTTTTTTGTCTTTCATTGAATATGAACCTCAAGAGTGAAAAAGAATTACTGATTAGAATCTTTAATTTGTATCTGGATAGTATTGTGGTCTAATGGTAATACACTCACCCAAAGAGTAAAAAGGCCCAGGATCAGGTGTGGGCTAGTACCAGCTTCTTAAAAATTCAATTTTGGATTTTTTCTTCTGACACTCCCTAGCTCTATGGAGTAAGAAATAAGTATCTGGTCATATCAAATGACAGACAAAAACTCTGAAGCCCTACTTGCAAGTCATGCATGATGTAAATGAACCTTTTATCTTTGGAAATTAAAGAAGAATGGACTAAAAAGCACAAACGGTTTTCCGTTTTCCTTAGGGTCCCTTTTCCTTATCCAACAGATATTTGGGGTCTTATTGGTACGCAGCAATTTGTTATGCGTGTCACAATCTTGGATGGACTAAAGTGGATGGTATCGAACATTGTAATTGGAATAGATAGTTTATTTGATCGACTGGAATGTAAATCGATGTTTAT